>JADLZK010011802.1:0-34794 GCA_015847255.1 Hyparrhenia diplandra
CCCATGGTATGGGGACATCAAGGAGGACCTCGCGCTGCCCATATGCGAGAGCAACGGAGATCGACCTTGCACAACCGAAACGAGATGGACACCTGACAGGATTTGTCCTCCGCCTGCCGCCGACCGGCTCCTTCTCGGCACTGACTGATCTGAAGATATCATCCACCCAAATGGACGGCGGTGAGCTAGGGCGCGTAGTGTCATCTCCTCAGTGCCCGCGCCTGCGGAAGCTCTATATCTTTGTGACAAAGCTCGCCCCCGTCTGTGACGTCGCCATCTGTTCGAATCTCTCAGAGTGTCTTGGCTACATGCCCATGGAAACCGGCAAGCTGGCGGTGAGCGCCCCAATGCTACAAGAGATTTCTGTGTCTCACATTGCTGAGGCTTGCATAGTTGTCGAATGGGAAAGCAGATATGATCCTGGCCTCCACCAGATTCCTGTTTCAGGGCGTCATCTTAAGTCATTATACATCACGCACTCTGGAATACTCCATTCGTCCACACGACTGATGGAGAGATATGATTCTGCCAAGCAACTGAGAGTTTCTCTCAGAGTTGATCAGGTAATTTTTGTATGTACAGAATTTCACAACAAAGTCAAGGTTTAGCGTTATGTCTGCAAAATTGGAAAAACATTTTATAATCTTGTAAAAGGTAGCCATGCTAAATACAATGCAAAACTTGATAATTTGGACACAGCTTAGTGAAATCCCCTGTATTTTTTCTTGCATTAAAGCCATTGCTTCCCTTTCCTATAATAGTTGTTCTGAAGAGGCGAGTTAAGCGCAACTTTTGTACCATTCTATTATTATATAATTCATCAATAGGACCAATAGTATTTTTTTGAAAGAACAGGGCCAGTAGTAATTAGTCTGTTGTCAAGAATTAGAGTTGAAACAATGGTAATTTTGCAAACAAATTTACTGATAATTTGCTGATTCATCTTCTTATTAAACTTAGTGATGATTGTGCATATGGCAGGAAATAGCTGGATATATGACCTTCCTGAAGGAAATGGATAAACTTCCAATATGTGAAAGCCTTGTTATTTGTTTCATTAGGAATTGCCATGCCCTTTCGGCAATGATGTTTCATATCCTTAGGAGATGCAGCTGTATCAAGAAATTGGAATTATCATTTCTTGATCATTATTGTTATCATCCACTGAAGGTACTTCTAAGCTTTTACCTTTGTGTGTGACTATATCTCTAATTCGATTGGAACGATTATATGTATTCTGAATTGTGTGATCTCTGCTATCAAGGAATATCTGCACCTACAGTATATTAGGAACTAGTATTTTATCACACTGGCAATGCTTTCTCATTGCCAAATCAAAACAAAATTTCTTATTGTGTGACTTTTACTGTTTTACATGAGACAAGGATGAATTAGTAAGTTAGGAAGTCATTAGTTATAAGTTACTCCCTCCGTTCCGTTTTACCCGGGGCGCAAGCGTTTTTTCGGTTTGGCCAAAATAGCAGGCGCGGACGAGAGTATCAGTGAACGATAATTGCTCTGCCTACTCAAAACACGAGCTTTTTAGCATGCATGCCTGCATGCAGGATGGTTTTTGCCATATTTTACGGGAAAGTGGGAGAGAGGATGCTGCATGCAACTAATGAGAGAGCAGCACTGGTGTTAATTAAGAGCGATAGTAAATATGAAGCCTGTATTTATGTGAGTTTCTTGGTAACCGGAAATTCTACTCTCACGCTTTGGTAATACGGAACAGTAGGGAGTATGTGATAAATTAGATTGCAGCTCTACATTTTATCCAGCTGTATATACATGATAAAAAAGGATATTTGGCAAGCAGCTCAATCATATGAATGCCACAACACATCAGCTAATTAACTATCAGCCCCTTTTCCTCAAAACAAATTTATGGTTGGTCTAGTGGACACAAGCAAGGAGAGCAAGAAGGGCCAGCTGATTCGATAGTTAGTCTAAGTCAATACAGGTTCCATGTAAGAAAGTCTGTTTTACCTAGGAAATCGAGAACATAATTAACCCAAATCCAAAACAGTAGTTGGTACCCATACATATATAAGATAGAAGACTGCTAGGGGATCTGAACTTCATATTGTTGTCAGTGTTGCATAGGCTTGTAAACCTGAAATATTTACGGTTTTACACATGCTAAGTCTAAGACATGTCCTGTCTGCTAACATTTTTTTTACTTATTTTCAGAAGACATATTGTTCTATGTCAGGCTGTCCTTGTCTTCTGGCAGAGAATTACAAGCTGGATGGCATCGCATTTGATTCACTTGAAGAAATTAAAATCAAATTCTTTTACTGGTTCAGATGAACAGGAGGAATTCATGAAATTGTTGCTGTCTAAATGTAATATGGTAACCCTTAAGAGGGTGAACATTACGGTACCACTTGTTGCTGCTTCTTCGGAGGTCAAGGAGGTTGTTGAAAGGATCCACAGTGTGTGCCTTCCTGACCGCAATATCCAATTTAACGTGCATGCCAAGCCATGGCCCTTCTAATATATATAGAGGAGGCTCCTGCAATAGCCCTTCATTGACTATGCAAAATTGTGGAAGGGAGTATATGAGTAACATTTTGGTAACATGACCTCAACGGAGCTATAACAGGGCAGATTTTTCTCAGTTCGCACGACATGGTTAGAAATCAAATCTGAAATTCGCTTGTTTTGGTCTGGTATAAGGAACCTGAGATTGTGTAAATTTGCATGTTTTTTATTTTTCTGGTGTGTAATGGAACACTGCTTTTATGTTTTTGTTTAACTTTGCCTCAAATGTTGAACTGAAATATCCAATGCCCTGAATTCTGATGGTGAACCTGCAAATGTGGACTTATGGGATTGGAGTTGCTAGACTTTTATTTGGACAGGAGATCTTTGTGACAATTACAAAGCAAAGCAACGAAGAACTAGAACTGAATTCTGATAGTGAACAAGCAAAGGTGGGAATTGTGATTGAAGTTGGTAGGCTTTAGTTGGGCAGGTTAGTCTTTGTCTGTGCCATTTCTAAAGCAACGAAGAACTTGAAACTAGTGAAATGTAAAATGCAAAGCTCGAGTACGTCTTGTTCATTATGTCATGATTCAGAGATGGGAAGCCAGGGCTTATTGGGCCATTTTTTCTAGACAGGTTCCTGTTATACCTAGAAGCTTATACAAATTAAAATTGGTACTATGGAAGCTCTCAAACATGTTTCGACCTTTTTCTGTATGCACGTTACTGTAGCAGATAGATGAGCGATGAATTCACAAGATTCTCGCTGGGTCCGTCGTCCCCGCTGGCCAGGCCAGCGTGCTAGAAGGAGAACTCACGGAACACATTCTTTTTCTGGGGACGAGCATTTTTGTCATGGTGACTTTGTCACCGACGTGTGGGCCATGAGCTGATGGGCCCACATGTCGGTGACAACGACGCGTGGGGCCATGTGCTGATGGGCCCACATGTCGGTGACAAAGTCACGTCCGGCGAGTCCTGGCGCACAGTCCCTGTTCCCAAAACCCAAATTCGCATCACTTGCCTCGTCCATTCCTATTTCTTTCGTTCCCCAAACAGACGCTCGCCTCGCTTCGTCTCCAGTGCCGCCTGACCTTGCAAATATGATCTGGATCTCTTGAAGTTCTGGAGTGGCATGTCCAGGTGTTACCCTGACCTTGCAAATATGGCCCGTGATATCCTTGCCATTCCTCTCTCCACTGTTGCTACTAAATCTGCATTCACCTTGGGGGAGAAATTCTTGAATCATCGTCGAAGTGGACTCTGTCCTGACCTGCTTGAAGTGCTGATTTGTCTCCATGACTGGATATCTCCAAAGGACAGAAATGGTACTGAACTATACTTCATAAATCTAATGGTTCCTTCTTGACATATGCCTCTGTAAGTTCTATTACTTGACTTGCTTGTGTTTCTGTTGTAATCCATAGGAAATGCTGTATCCGCTATAGAGGAATATTGTACTGATGATGAGGAAGAAGAAGATGATGAAGAGGAGAAGAACTCAGAAGAGTCTGATGATAGCAATTAGAATGGTATTGACTGCAACTCGAAGCTCTTCTTATTATCATGTAATGGTCGAATTTTGTGGTGGACAGCATGACATACTCTGGTGTTTGCTTGCTGCTTAGCGGGCAAAATTGCATACTCTGATTTTGGAGATCTGGAGGTACTCTGTTGTGATGTCTGTCACCTTACCGGTTGTGTTCGTTAAGTTGCTTCAGTATCACAAACTATTGTATATGGGCGTTCCTAGCTGTCATCTATTAAACATGGACAATCTGCATTGAGCTACCATAGGTCATTGTTGACACCTATCTTCGTATTTTGGTGATGGTGGAAATGCCTAACTGAAATGACATTATTACCTGGTGGTGTTGCTAGTGGTTGGACTACTTTGTACATACGTACTGATAGATCTGAGCTGCTTAGTATTATCCATATTACATACTGTATGCTCTTGTATCTGATTAGCTACATATGCTGCTGTTTGCTGACACATTCTTTGCTGGAAAAGGATTAGTACCTATCCAGGGCTCTATTCGGCTGGGTTGCTGTTGCAGCTAGCTGGAACTTCAATTCCATAACGCCGGGAGCTGATTTGTGAACTTAAATTCCATATTGCTAATCTTCTTCCTTGTAAGATCCTGTATGAGCGAACTCTCCAAATTACAGATTACTAGGAGGAGAATGTGTCCCTGGTGCTGGGTAAAATTGTAGTAAATTGCTGGATACTGCACATGGTGCTTAACATTTGCCATATCCTTTGAAGGTCTATTTATATGGGCAATTAGCTGTGACTGATGGGTCCCATTCTAATTGGCAACAGATATTGTGGATATGTTAGCTGTGTCATTTCAGACCTTATCTTGACAACCATGCTCTTGAGATCTGGTGAGGCTTGGACAATCGAGGATCATTGAGCACCAGTGGACAATCGAGAAATCCTATCTGCAAAAAGATCGTCCTCCCGACCCCCCTCCCGACGCCCCAGCGGTCGGAAACGGCGGCGCCGCCGCTGCCCACTCCGGCCACCTTACCCCCCACCTCCATCCACGCCCCAGATCCGGATTGCTCGTCCCCCGATCCATGGCCCCGTCCTCCTCAAGGTCTGGTCACGGGACAGCGGCGAGGCGATCCCCGTCGGCCGGCGTTGGCGGGCGTCCGCCCGTGGCGGTGGTGGCCGCCGCGGCCGCGGTGGCGGCGATCGCGGCGTCCCGACCTCGCGCCGCTAGGAGGGAGCCGTCCTCGCCGGCGGCTGCTTTGGGCGTTCCTCCGGTGGTTGTTGCCCTCGCTTTGGTCGTCGCCGCAGGGAGATCCGGTGCCGGCCACCAACACCCGGTGTCCCACCCAGCGGGTTCCTCCATCCCTCCCCGCTCCTGCTCATTTTCTCTCCTCCTCCCCGTCGGGGGGGGAGGTCAGCGTCGCTATCGCTGCCATCATCGCCCGGTGCCGGCGGGCCGACGCCCGGCCGCCCGCGGGGGCCGTTCCCCACTCCCATGGCGGCGGCGCCGGGCGTGTCGGGCTTCCTCTGCCGGCCCTTTGGGGCCGCCCGCACCATGCCCCCCCCTCCTTCGAGCTGCCTAGAACTAAAGGCCGCTTGTTGTTCGGCCGGCTTCGGGGAGGGGGGCGTCGGGCATTGCACGCAACCCTGGCCCAGTTGTCGTCGTCACTACCGTGGGGGACCTCGCACCTCCGCAGCCGCAGCAACCGCCAATGCCGGCTAAGGGCACGCTGCTGGGGAATGCATCGACAGTCGCTGAGGATTCGGTGATGGCCACCGCCGCGGTTGTGGCCTCCAGCGTGCATTCTGCGCTGTAGATGGCCGTTGTCCATGTGCACGCCGTCGCCCTTCCGTCTGTGGTCACCTCCTCGCCGAGCTCGGCCCGAGGCTTCGCTGTCAAGGGATGGGGATGCGCCGTTCGTGTGGCGATGCGCTTTCCGATCCGATGCCGTTCGTCCCCACCGCGCCGGCGACCGTCTACCCACGCAGCTCCGACCTCGTCTGCGTCGACCTCCACCCCTGTCCCTTCCGTTGGGAGACCAAAGGGCATGCGGTGGGTTGACGGTTACTTCTCCGACTGCTCGGACAATGACGACGAGTTCGTCGAGCTGGAGGCCCCTCACCGTCGTGCAGCGCGCCTGTCCATCCTCCACTCGTTGGGGGCGCTCTTGGGCTCCGTCATGGACCACGTGGAGGGACCGGTGAAGCCCCCCCGTCTCCGTCAACACGGACGATGCCCTTGGCAACGGACATGCCGTTCCAAGCGCAAACGGCGTCGCCGTCGCCGTCGGCATTCCACTGTCTCCATTGACGCCCCTACGGTTCGGGTGCCATCCACGCGTAGGGTCGACCCTCTACCGACCAGCGGCGTCCCCGCCCACCAGCGGCTTGCGCGCGCCATTTGTCAACCTCGCGATCGTCGTGGCCGCGGGTCGGCGGCGTGTGCACTCCTCATTTGTCGGCGTGCATCATCGGCGACGAAGGCTTCACTCTCGCCCGCCCGACGCCCGGCATCACCGGCGGCGTGCCGCCCACCCACTCATCGCGGCGGCTTGTGCCGCCATCTCTAGTCGGGCTATGCTTCAATTGCACGGGCGGGGATCACGTTGCCGCTTGTTGTCCGCTTCTCTCGCCACGGCGCCTCATACGCCTCGGCCACGCGGCACATGGGCGAGGACTTGTAGTCATTGTCGCCACCTCCGCCCCGGCACTCCTCCGTGCGCAGGGGGTTGGAGTCTCCTCGCCATGTCCAGGACCCTACATGCGGTGCCCATGACCGCCAGGCCGCCGTCGGCCTTGTCCGGGGCATGGCGTCCACCGAGGTGGCTGGGGCGTCGGCGTCTACCTTCTACGTGGGTCAGATCCTATGCCCGATCATCTCATCTTCGACCCCACTACACCTGGGTGTTCGCGTCAGGCAATTGCCCCGGGTGGACAACAACGCCACGCCCGATGACCCGCTCGCGCAAGACCTGCTTGTGGGTGGATTTGTTCCCCCTAGCAGCGAGTGGACCCGATGGTCGACGAGCTCGCGACTTCCCTCGTCACGCCTCCTTCCACCTCAGTGCCACCCCTCCCACTACAGTCCGTACATCCATGCGATTGGTGGGCCGACCTTGCGCTCACGGAGCTACTGACGCCTGCGGCCACCGTCGAGTTTGTTGAGGGCGACCTAGCAGACGATGCGATTGGTGACTATGTGGAACGCGGGGCCTGCCCGATTGTCTTCCACCTCGTCCCGAGGAGACCTTCTCGGCAATGGGGGCTGCATGCGGGACGAGGATCTTCTGGCGCCGCTTCTCATGCGACCATTAGGGGAGGTGGTCTTTGGACCCTCGACCCGGTGGGTTCACCGGGGTTGGGGTCTCACTTCTCGCTGGTCTTGCACGTTCCTACGACACCTACTGCTGCTTCGACTCTAGGTTGCCCGACGGTGGTGCTTCAGCACGCGCCTGGTAGAGTGGCCGACCAAGGGCCGGTGCACCAGGCCACGGCCTCGCCGCTAGGCGATACTCAGCAGGCGCCCATCCTTTCCGCGGAGTCTACGGCGTCGTTTGTCATCCTTTCCGCGGAGTCTACGGCGTCGTTTGTCAACAGCGGCCTGGGCACCGCAGCAGCCGTGTCGCTGCCCTCCGCCCGGTGCGGACGACGGCCGGGCGGTGCGGCGGCGGGGATCTTTGCCCAGCCGGCACCTACACAGACCACCGCCCGGCAACCACCTACTGAGGCATCCATTGCGGACTTCCTCGGCTACCTGGTGGTCCCTATCAAGGAGCCCCTGCTGTCCATGCCGCCCCGCCGTCATGCGTCGCATCTCGTCCACGGGTCCTGCTCCATTCGTTGAAGCTCGAGACTCGCGGCGAAGTCGGTCTATCGCGATCCGAGGCCCGAGCGTCAGGCCCGCCGCGTGATGCTCAACAAGTGAGAGGGCAAGCGCGCGGACGATCCGCGCAACTCGCCGGACCCGTCACTGGCGGCCAAGTTGCACGACCGCTTCATCTATGAGGTGTCCTCTCCACACCAGGACACCGTGCGGGAGTTCTTCCCCCAGATGAAGCCCAGGTCGTGGGTGGAGCCGGCCGAGAGCATCGAGCCACGTGCAAAGATCAGTCGCACAATAGTTTCCCCCTTTAGTACAACTTCCAAGCACCGCCGTTGAAGCCGGCGATTCGTGCTACTGTGTTGCCACTAAGTCTCACGGCATCTCGCCAATGAACTAGTGGTTGTAATGCAAAACTCTATTTTCCCTTAATGCAGCACGTGAAGGAGTGATGGACCGGCGGTTCGATAGCGGGGCTGGAGGAGCGGCTGTCGCCGACGCGCGGTAAAACACACAAGTCTGCGGCGTAGAGCGCGGCAATGCACTCATTCTTGTTCGGTTCAGCTTCATTTTTTTTTTTTACATCTCTACAACATAAAAAGAATGAAAGGGAGACTTCCTAATGATGCGATAATCTTTTGGTTTGTCCGCCGCCCTCCATTCATGCGTTCCTTGTCCATTTGCTAATGTCCGTGCGTCGTCCAAGGAAGGAAATAATCTTTGTGCGTCGTCCAAGGAAGGAAATAAGCCCATAAGGAAATAATCTACCTTAATGCGTTCCCTGTCCCGCTCCTAATCTCTGTGCGTCGTCCCAGGAAGAGGAAATAAGTAAACAATTTCTCCTATTCTTACATAGCTCCCTTCATTAGCACAAAAGGAAAAGTCTTCCTATTCTTACGTAGAGACCGCGGTGATCTTCCTCCTCGACGTAACGTCCTCCTCTAGAAGCCACCGCTCGGAGCAGTGACGAGAAGCCGCCGTCCTCGCCCCGTGCGGCGCCCAGCGTCGTTCGACCTGCTGCCGCCGTCCACGATTTGGATCCACGCCGAGCCGTACACTGCTCGCCCGTCGTCGACTTCGATCTACGCCGTGTCGCCGGCGTTAGCCATTGTCCCGCCTCCACGCCATCGATCACGTGGAGCCATCGTCCTCGTGAGATCAACGTCGCTCGTCCTCTATTGCTCGCTCGCCGGCCAAGTTGAAGATCGCGGGCGCCATCAACGTCGACGATCGATCACTCGCCGGGTATGTGCTTTGATTTCTTGCCATTGGGTTGTGGTGCCACGATCACACTCATGGGGTCGTGCGAGTCAAGGCATCTGCTACGCTTGGCGGCTTTCCCATTGCCATCGTTTCATGATCCGGCACGATCCTCATGTTTTTCGATCCGGCACCGTTCATATATAATTCGACATACCAAATTTCTTAATTACGACGGACCAAATTTCTTTTTGCAACTCTTGAACCACAGTTCAGAATTTCACACACTAAAAAAAAACAATAAGTACATCACATGATCTGATCAGTCTATCAACCAACATTTTTGATTGTGTCATTGACGACAATCATGGTTTTGATGGGAAAGTTCAAATTTATTTATTCAGTATATCACAATTGAACTATGGGAGTATCAAACCTACGAAAAGAGAGGGGCAGCACAGCCCTTTAAAAATTAACAGGTGATCTTGTTGGACGGCATCAGAAACATGCATAAGTTCTGATGTATCTGTGAATAATGTCTATTTTGTTTTGTTTTGATTTGTTATTCAGGGAGGACACTAGCTACAACCAGCGTAATCCTTGGCGATATGAGTTCTAGGCTGCTAATGTGTGTTGTTGACAAGGTGGCTATCAGTTTCAAAAAAGAAATTTGGAGTGAGTTGTTTTTATCAATCAATTTCTAACCTACTTGCTCTCTACTAACGTCAAAAGACAAAACTACTTGCTTTCTAAATCAAGCTCCTGCATATTCATTTGCTACGATTATCTCAGGTGATCAGCCGAGAGGAACAACAGTAAGAACAACAAGATATATCATTCTTGTGGGACCAAAGGTGATCTCTGGCTTCAAAGTCACAAATATCCGCAATAGTGTGTTAGTACATACTGAGCTCCATCGCTATACGGAGGGGTACTAACACAAGATAAATTGCAACACGTTACAAAGAAAATTTAATTTGGTTTAGTTAAACTTGTAAAGGGGGCGCGGGCAACATGCGTTGAAGTCCGGACTATACAGGTGTGCCCACCTTTTCTCCTCCCCTTTCATTTGTTATTCGGGGCAGGTATAGTTTGATCCTTTACATGTGTACACCCAATTTCCTTTACTGGATCCGCACCTATGGTTCTGTAGTTCTGTGTGATTTGATCTGATTTTGCACTGAATGTTCGTAGCCCCATGTGATTTGATCTGCTTTGCTTTGAATGTTCCTACCCTAATTACATGTAGGTAGCATTGCAGGTTGTAGCCATCATGCAAGTACATGTGCATTTTTTGGTTCAACCATCTTTACAGTATTTGCAAATTGCTTTAAAATTCAGTGCTGATCATAGGTACAGAAACATAGTTTCTATTCAGAGCTCATATGCGAATTTGTTTCATAAACTTAATTATGACATAGATGCATGTTTCAGGCAGGAATGGATAGGACACATATTACTTTTTGGTGCAGATTGTCTTATTGGATCCTTCTTCAATGATATAGGGATTTTGTCCTTTGCTTCCTAGGTTTTGATTTCTACCCACGAATCTGTGGATAATCTTGGAGTCAGATTTTCTTATGGGATAAGAAATATTTCATGTTTGCTTCTTGATATATTTTTTGTCTGATCCACTGCGCATCAGAAATTAGAAAACCAAGGGAGCAAATCAGACTCATCTTCGCTAGGATGTTAGTATATTGAAACTGAGATTTTAGTATCGATATGCATGGTTGACTGCCTGATTGAAGAGGCATTGGTTAAATAGTTGATTAGGGGTCTTTATTTTTATTAATCGTACATATTTGGAAAATGTTTCTATTAGTTTCTCTAACTAAGAACAAAATAGTATGCAAATCCTGGTTTAGGACATTTATAGCTCATAATTTTGGAGGTGAAGAAGGAACTAATCTTGTTGAGCAATAGGTAGTCAAGTTTCCTTTCTGCAATTTTCTTTTGCTATATGGATTGCTCTGAACTAAATTAATTTATGAGCTATCATTATAAGGTTCTTGCACATCTTGTTCTTAAATTCATGGTTGGTGCATTCATTTTGCTTATTGTCTAGACCTATGTGGATTATGCAGGAATCATTTTTCTTATTTAATCAGGCTTCTTGATCGTATCATGACAAATCCTAGGTGTGTACTGATCAATGTTTGTGATCCATCCTTGACTGAAGTGGGATTGCACTTTCGATAATTCCTTATGCACTGTTTGTATTAGTTTTGATCGATTTTCTTACTATAGAGAGCATATTGTTTACCTGCTTTGTCCAATTCTGCTTCATTGGCACTTCTTGAATTTTGAGAGCAAAAATTCTTGGTGGTTATGATGTCACTGTAGCATAATTTGAAGGAAAGGTCTCTCTCTTTTTTTTGGCGACAAAAGGAAAAGTCTCTCGTGATATCTATTTTTGAAAGTTCAGCATATCTCTTGGAAGTTATCTTCAGCAAGCTATCATGCTTAGTAGGCTCCAGGGTGCTCGTGATGTGTGCTCACTTGGGTTATAATTTGAAGGAAGTCTCTCGTGCTACTGAAACACAATTAAGTAATCAGCTACACTGTATTTGTCCCTGTATTTTGGTGATTATTTTCCTTTGCAGTTAACTAATATGTAATTTATTACATCTTGTGCAGTACACGAATATGACGAGTATGATCTTGCGACACCATGCTCTCCTAGACTGTCTTAATTTCATGAACTTTACTTTTCGAATTAAATGTCACTTGATATAACATCGATATTTAGTCACATTATTATCTTTCTCGTGCGATCCGTGTTTTTTTACTATATAAGTTTAGTTATCCCGTAGCAACGCACGGGCGTTTAACTAGTAAAACGTATATATATCTTTGTATGTATGACGAGCGGGCCTGTGGGTCCGCCCACGCACGCTTTTGAAAAAAAATCGAGGATCATTGAGCTTGATCGTGCATGCTTAGAAAAATAAAAATGTGGATAAGGAAACAAGAAAGTGGCTGGCTACTAATCCTTGTTTCACCCCACGTCATTGTTCCGTACATTGCATTATGCTGTACCATATTTCGTCCTCTATTGGCCCCTTTGTCAATTGCATTGCCAACTCATGTCATCAATAAGATTCATGTTTTTATACACATTTCAAGAAGTTTCTCCATGTGACCTAGCTTCTTAGGCACATAGGTGGAAGCCTAATCTAATTTGGACATCCATGGATTTTGACAATTGACCTAGAAATTTAAATTTTGGTGGGGACCTTCTCTTCCTAGTTCATTTTTTTGAACTAGAAGGTATCCATTGGACATCCATGAACATCCAACTTCCACCTAGACTTAGGCGTGGTCCGTACTTAAATTATGTTAAACTGATTGCTGGCAAAGATGAGTACCATGTGAAAGCTGGTAATGCGACAACGACAGAGAGAAAAATGTCGAACTCTGAATGCTTGTTCAACAAAAGCTTCACCCAACGTCAAATATTGGCAAACATGCTCAATAGTCAATAGTGCTGGTGCCATCTTGTTCGGTAAATTTTGTGAATTCTGGGACCTTGATTCCATGTGGGAGGACAACTCTATCAAACCACTTTCAGGATATGGACGCTTGTATGAGAAAGGTTGACTTTTTGGCTTTAATCCAAACTGATTTTACGTCATCTCTGTCATCCTTTGCAACATGACATCTACTTGAAAGGTTGACCTTTTGGCTTTAATCCAAACTGATTCTACGTTGTCTCTGTCATCCTTTGCAACATGACATCTATATTTGAATATGGGTTGCCGTGCACCGCTTGCCGTTTTTGAGGACGGCGGCATGGGCGGTCGGAGGAAGAAGAACGGGGCTTAAAGAGAAGATCAAGGAGAAGCTCCCCGGCGGCCATAAGGGACGGCAAAGCGAGAACCGGCGGCGGTGACGGGTGGAGCCTACGGGCAGCAGGGGCACGCTAGCGTGACCGGCGGAGCAGGGGCTCATGGATCAATCAATGGCACCGGCGGCCATGGCGAAAAGAAGAAGGGTCTCATGGACAAGATCAAGGAGAAGCTTCCTGGCCACCGGCCACCACTCAGCTGGGCTACATCCTTTACGATATTTTATCAGACGCGTCCAAGCGGTGGCGGAGCCAGAAATTATGCATAAGGGGGCCGGTCCAATAGTTCCAACCATATAAGAACCGAGTTTAGCTTATTTGGTTTGATTTTTACATCGGGCAAGGCTCTTTTTTTTTTTTTGGAATTCATCAAGTATTTGAAGATTTAACTATGCATGTTGTTTTTCGGTGGATGATGGGCGTGTTCAGAGACGGAGGAGCAAGAAATTATTCATAAAGAGCACACCTAAAGATAAAAGGGATTTGCTATATGTCATGAACCAGAATTGGGCCGCCACGAGAGTGGCTAATCGGGCCAACGCAGCGAACCCCGGCCCGGGGAGGGGCGGGCGCGCCTGTGGCGTGGCAGGGCCCCCGCCGCCGCCGCCTCCCTCGCGATCTACGAGTCCGAAGTGCGCTTCTATCTTAAGTTAGAGTTATTTTAGGTAATTTTGGTGTGCAAGGGGCTATCTCATATATATAAGGGAGACCCTTATTAGGAATTAAATAAATATTATTCGGAATAAATAAAATAGGATATGCTTGTAAAAGGTATTCGGTCCTATAAAGAAACCTTGTAGAGATTGCTTAGATTACGAGTCCCACTAGTCGGGCTATATAAGTAAGAGGCATGTAATCTCTAGGGGATAAGCAAGCAATAAAAAATATCTTGACTCTCGGCTCTTGGCTCCCTGCCCCGTGCCCGCACCCCGCGTGCCACCGCCGCCCCGCCGCCCCGCCCGCGCCGCCGCCCGGCCGCCGCCCGCTGCCAAGGCCGCCTCCTCCCCCCTCCCCACGGCTCCTCCGCTCCACCTCGCCGCCGTGCGCCGCTGCTCGTCGCCGCCCGGCGTGAAGCTGCAGCCCCTACGTCTCGTTTGAATCTATAGCGGTCGGCGAACACGTGTCAATTCCGGCCCAATCGAGCCGAATCGGCGGACACCGGTATCCGGAGACCAGGGCGATTCCCACCACCGATGGCTTTCCGAGATGGAGGAGTTCACCATGGCGCTCAAGAAGCTCCTAGATAAGAAGCGCACCGGATGAGCGGTAGCCGGCGACATGGAGACCCGCATCCGTCGCATGGATGCGCCTACATCACCTCGGGAACTCCGCACGTCACGGCACGGCACGGAGGACAGCCAGGCCGCCGCCGCCGCCGGGCACGCGGGCGGCCCGGGGCGCGCCGGCGCCGCCCCCCCCCCCTCCGTGCCGCGGATCCCGGCGTCGGCTCCGACCCCGCTATCCTCCGGCTCGAGGAGGAAGATAGCGGCCGACCGTGGACGCTCCGGCCGTCATCGGCGTCATCACCGGCGACATCGCAAAGACCGGCTGCCCTCTCCTCTCCCCGACACACCTGCTACCGGCGAGGGCTCTCGGCGAGATGGTGCCACCCGCGGCGCCCTTGCCAACCCCGCAGGCGCCACCCGCGGCGCCCCGCTCTGTCCCCTGTCGGCGCCACCGAGGCGCCTGCGGTGTGCTTCCACCGGAGATACGCCCTCCCCGCTACATCACGCGCCTGCAAGTCCAAGAGTTCGATGGCACCGACGACCCCGACCTACGGATTCGCAAGTTGGAGCTTCTTCGAGCTCAACACGGACATCGACCCGGACTACTCGTGAGTTACGCCGCCTTCCACCTCAATGGTCTTCTGCAGTCTAGTACATGGATCGTCCAAGAAGAAGTCCCCTTTCGAGTGGGGACGAGTTCACCGGGCGCCGCCGACATCACCCGGTCCTCCCCAACACCTCGGTGCCATGGCGGCATACGCACCGCCTTCTCGGGAGGGCAAGGCTGGAGGAGGACTACATCGACGCCTACAAGGTCTGGCGCGACACGCATGGATTTTTGAGGGACAGCGCCACAGCGTCGACCTCTTCGTCGAGGGCTTGCGCACCCGCCGCGGGCGGACGGCCTTTCGAGTGGTTCGAGCCGCGTTCCATGGAGGAGGCCATCGACCTCGGCGCTAGTACACCAAGGGCGAGCGGACAACGGCGATCTGGCGGCGAGCGGCGGCAAAGGGCGAGCGCCACCCCATCGACACCGGCAACCTCGGCGGCGACATCATGGCAGCCCTGGTTGACCGCATACCGGGCCAGCGGCGTCATTTGTTGCTATGGGCGACATCGGCGGCCGACGCCGAACAACATCATCACGTCCGCGCACGGCTACGACGCCGCGGCAAGGAGCTCGACATCATCTTCAATGCCATCGTTTGGGAGCTCTGGCGCCCGAGTGGAGCCTCCACTATGGCATTGTGAGGTACTTCCATCGCTACTACATCCCCGCTGCTTCAAAGCTTCTCAGGACTTCTGCTGGGGAGAACGCCCCCCGCATGGCGTAGCGATGGGCTTCCACATCCCCAACCGCCCCGGGAAGATCGGGCGTTCTGGCGTCCATGCTACTTCTCCAGGCACACCCCGACGGCGGATCGAGGGTGCCACCGTCCTCCTCTTCAACAACAACGGCGGCGTCTTCTTCCGCATTGGGAGCGTCACCGTCGGTCGGCGGCATGGACCTGAGGAGATCCGGTTTTGGGGCGCTGTGAGCACGCCCGGTGACCTCCTCTACGGCTACCTCCCGACTTCACCTCTTCGCCGCCCACGACAATTCGCCACGTCACTGCGAGGGCGGGTTCATGCCAAGGTGGCGGTGCGATGACCTACACCTACGTCGCCTCCGCCCGACCCGCCCGGATGATCGAGCTGTCCGAGACTCTCGGCGCCTCCATCATGCGCCGTGCATGGGCGGAGCGTCCTTCGTGCAGGCCGTGAGCTTCAAGTTCAGCATCTACGCCCGGCGACCTCCACCTCGACTTCTCCTTCGCCGACAAGGACGCCCGATTATGCGCAACGGCGACAACGACAAGTCGCGGTCCTCTCATCCTCTACCGGGCTGGAGTGGTCACCTCTCCGTCGGTGCGCCCTTCGCCACTCACGTGGTGGGTTGGGGCGACGCGCGGCCAGCGCCGCCCTCGTCGAACGGTGGGGAGATGTCATGAACGGAATTGTGTGAAAGTGGCTAAGCGGGCCAAATGCGGCGAACCCGGCCGGGGAGGGGAGGGGCAGCTTGGCAGCGGGGGGCGGCGCCGCTGCCGTCGCCTCCTCCTCGCGATCTACGAGTCCAAGTGCGCTTCTATCTTAAGTTAGAGTTATTTTAGGTAATTTTGGTGGGCAAGGGGCTATCTCATCTATAAGGGAGACCCTTATTAGGAATTAAATAAATATTATTCGGAATAAATAAAATAGGATATGCTTGTAAAAGGTATTCCAGTCCTATAAGGAAACCTTGTAGAGATTGCTTAGATTACGAGTCCCACTAGTCGGGCTATATAAGCAAGAGGCATGTAATCTCTAGGGGATAAGCAAGCAATAAAAAAATATCTTCGACTCTCGGCTCTTGGCTCCCCGCCCCCTACCCCCGCACCCGTGCGGCCGCCGCCCCCGCACACCGCCGCGCCGCGCCTCCTCCTCCCCTCCCCACGGCTCCTCCGCTCCACCTCGTCGCTCGTGCCGCTCGCCGCCGCCGCCGGCGTGAAGCCGCGAGCCCCCTACGTCTCGTTTGAATCTACAAGGGTCGACGAACACGTGTCAATTCGGCCCAATCGGGCGGAATCGACACTATATTTCGGTGCCTAAAATATAACTTATATTCGGGCAACAACTAGCGACCACTAGATTGACATCCATTGCCAACAATCTATTGATAGAAAATACAAATTTTAAGCTTCTTCAATGGATACAACGTCGCCTCAAACATAGATTTTAGCCGCTTGCTCTATAAAAAAATAAAGATAAAATGTAAATTTGTGTGATTTTATTGTCGTGAAATCATCAAAAAAATATGAAAAAGCATTTTATTATATATTTCTAAAATAGATTATTAAATTATATATCATATAAAAAAATGTTGTAACGTTAGGGGGGCCATGGCCCTGCCGCCCCCCCCCTCGCTCCGGTGCATCCATATTGTGTTGCGCCATATGTATCTTTTTTTGTCGGATAATGGGAGCTGAACTCACATCAAAACCTTGTCCTCGATCCGGCGATTTTACCTAGGTGCTTTGTATTGTCTAGCCTTATATATGTGTATCCGAATGTGTGCGTGTTTGTTGAATCTAAGTCATGCCTTAAAGCGGAAGATGTTAGCAAAATTTGATATTGGTTGTCATGGCCCGAATTAAGCCAACCGGGAAGGGCTAAAAGTGTCGGACGGCCATTTGTCGCCCCCACGGGGGGGGCGAGGGTGCGCGCGGCGGTGGGTGGCGAGCGCGCCCCGCCACCGCCGCCTCCTTCCTCCCCTCTGCGTCCAACTCGCTTCATCTTCAAGTTAGGATTATCTTAGGACTTTTGGTGTGTAAAAGGGAATATTCCAATCTATAAGGAATCCTTATAGAGAAATAAATAAATATTGCTTGTAAAAGGTATTCCAATCGTATAAGGAAACCTTATAGAGAGATTGCTTAGATTACAAGTCCCACCGGGTCGGGCTATATAAGTAGAGGCATGTAATCTCTTTGGGGGATAAGCAAGCAATAAAAATAGTTCGTATCTATCTCGCTCCCGCCCCAACCGCCGCCACCGACCACACCGCGCCGCCGCCGCCGCCGCCGCGCCGGCCGCCGCGCCCGCGACCGCCACCTCCCGCGCCCGCGGCTCCTCGCCACGGCTCCTCCGCTCTTGCCGTCGCTCATGCCGCCGCTCGTCGCCGTCGGCGAGGCTGCGCAGCCCACTAGGCCACCTTCGAAGCTCCAACGGTCGACGAGCACATGTCGGTTCGGCCCAATCGAGCCGGGTTTCGGCGGTGGTATCCGGAGACCGGGGCGATTCCCACCACCCATGGCTTCCCGAGATGAGGAGTTCACGCGGCGTTGAAGGCGCTCCTCGGCGACGGCTGCGCCAAGATCGACCAATGCTTCGACGAGATGGAGATGTGGCTACGACGCATGGAGCACGCCCGCATCGCCTTGAGGACTTCCACGTGCCGCGGCGACCCGCGGCCGGAGAAGAGCCCGGAACCGCCGCCGCCCTCCCCGCCGCGGCCCCGTCGGCGGCTCCGACCCCGCCATCCTCGGTACGGACAAGGAATATGGCGTTGCGCGACGCGCACCGTCCGTCGTGGCGTCATCCTAAGCGACACCGCGGCACGGTTGCACTCTCCTCTCCACCGGCACTGCGACCGCGCGAGATTCTCCGCGAGCGGCGTCACTGCGGCGCCAGCGCCCGCTCGCACCGCGCGAGGCGCCCGGCCGCGGCGCCCGCGGCGCCCAGACCGTGGTGCCACCCGCGGCACCCGCTTCCCCTCTATGTGACACGCCCGCAAGTCCGGGAGTACGGCGGCTCCGACGGACCCGACCTACGGATCGGGAAGATGGAGCTCTTGTTCGAGCTCAAGGCCGGACATCAACCCGAACTACTACATACGGTATGATGCCTACCATCTCGGGTTTTGTCGCATCCCGGTTCCTCGATCCGTCCGGGGAAGAAGTTCCGCTTGAGTGGGACGGGTTCACATGGTGCTGCGCGACGCGGCCCGGACCCCCATCACCTTCGACACCCGCGGGCGTGCGCACCGCCTTCCCGAGGGGAGGCAAGCTAGGCGACTACATCTCCGCCCTCGAGAGCTATGAACTATGCTTGGATCTTGAGGGACGGCGCCCGCCACCGTGTCGGCCTCTTTGTCGGAGGCTCACGTGACACGCCGCCACGACGCTTCGAGTGGTTCGAGCCTCGTTCGATGGAGGAGGTCATCGACCTTGCCCCGCTGCTAGCAACGACGACGAGCCTACCGGCGCCGAGATGGGCGCCGGTGCCGACCGGGCCGGCCACCACGACGACCCGGCGACATCGACAACGACATTGAGACCGCCTGGTTGACCGCATGCGGGACAACAAACATCTTCTTCGCTGCGATGGGCGACATCAGCGGGATGACCTCGAGCGACATGATCGCCGAGCCGCACTTGGCCACGACGACCAACAAGGAGCTCGAGATCATCGCCAACGCTGTCGAGCTACAACGTACGCAGTGGAGCCTCCACTATGGCATTGTGAGGTACTTCCACCGCTACTACATCCCCCGCGCCTCGGAGCTTCTACGGGACTTCTTGTTGGGGAGAACGCACCTTTGCATGGCGTGGCGGTGGGCTTCCACCTTCCCAACCGCCCACGAGAAGATCGGGCGTTGCGGCGGCGTCCTCCTGCCCGGGCGCACCCTTACGTCCGGTCGAGGCGCCACCGTCATGCTCTTTGACAACAACGGCGACGTCTTCTTCGTAGCCGACAGCGTCCGCGATCGGGCGCACCGTGGACATAGGAAAGCCCGGATGGGGCCGCGTCAACACGCCAAGCGACCTCATCCACACGCCGCCTCCTCGACTTCACCTCCGCGCCTTCTCGTCACCGACATGTCTCACGGGCAGCGGCCCGTGTAAAGGTAGCCGGTGCCAGCGACCCACGCCTACACGTCTCCTCCCCGACACGCCCGGATGCTCGGGCGTCGAGCACCCTCGGCGCCTCCATCATGCGCCGTGCATGGGCGGAATGCCCCTTCGTGCAGCCCCCGCGAGCTTCAAGTTCAAGCATCTGCCGGCGACCTCCACCTCGACTTCTCCTTCGCCCGACAAGGGCGCCAAAGATACGCAGCGGCGACAACGACAAGTCGCGGGCCTCTCGTCTTCTACTCGGGCCGGGCATTGTGACTTCACCGATCGGCGTGCCCTTCGCCACCACGGTGGGTTGGGTGGCACGTGGGACGCACCACCTCGTCGAACAGTGGGGAAATGTCATGACCCGAAAGTGGGCCAGCCGAGAAGGGCTAAAAGGGCTGTTTCGCGACCGCCGCCGGCCCACGAGGGGAGGGGGCGCGCGCAAAGTGGGGCGGGCCGGCGTCCCTGCCGCCGCCGCCTCCTTCCTCCGCTCGCGTCCAACTCTGCCGTCTTCAAGTTGGGATTATCTTAGGACTTTTGGTGTGTAAAAGGGAATATATTACAATCTATAAGGAAGACCCTTATTAGGAAATAAATAAATATTGCTTGTAAAAGGTATTCCAATCGTATAAGGAGACCTTATAGAGAGATTGCTTAGATTACAAGTCCCACTAGCCGGGCTATATAAGCGAGAGGCATGTAATCTCTTTGGGAATAAGCAAACAATAAAAATAGTTTGTATCTATCTCGCTCCTGCCCCAACCGCGCCGCCCGCCCTACCGCCGCCATTTGTGCCACAAACCGCCCGGCGCGCCGCCCCCCTTCCCACGGCTCCTCTCGCTCCTCGCCGTCGCTCGTGGCGCCGCTTCGTCGCCGCCAACGAGAGGCTGCGGCCCCTCTACGCCACCTTTGAAGCTCCAACGGTCGACGAGCACGTGTCAGTTCCGGCGCAATCTAGCCGGGTTCTAACATTGGTTTTATATCAATTTTTACATCTTGTTTGGCTACATTCATACGCACATTAATTTATCACAAACCCTTAGTTTCTAAGTGAGCACGTGATGCTTCGGGCGTGCACACATACCCCAAGCCCAACACCTATCCGATTCGCATAGGGGAAGGAGTCAATCGGATTCACGTGCACCCCCACCTCACCGGAGAAGAAGGAACCATCCTCTACACGTTGGTATATCTAGCTCACTCTCTTGCAATTACATTCTTAGTTTATATTGTGTAGTGAGCTAGCACTTGCTTTGTGTAGTTGTTCTTGCTAGCATAAGGACCATATTAGGATTGCTCATTAGCTAGAGTAGTGACATAGACTTTGTGTGGATTAGAGATCATAGAAATATTTAGTGTTGTCACTAGAAGGCTTGCAAGACCACTAGAGCTAGTGCAAACCGCTTTACGCCGTGTTTTATTCTAACCGGTTTGTTTAATTGAGTTTGTAGAAGATTTTTATAGACTATTCACCCCCTCTAGCCATCTAGGACCTTACAACAGGGCACTCACAGGAGCTGAGGTGCTGTTTCCCTCCCTGGAGCTAGAAGCTTGGCGGGGTGAGGAGGTCACTTCTACACAAAGAAGAGGCAATGGTGAGGAAGAAAGAAATGCGTGCCGGTGGAAGTGCACTCGCCGGCACATCCATGTTTCTACAAAGACCCTTAGTTTATTTATATATCTACTTTGTTTATCTCTACAACATAAAAAGAACAAAAGTAAGACTTCTTTTTGGTGTGACATTGGTTTTGGTACTTCCATCTGCCTGCATGCGATCTAGTGCCTCCACTCCCTTCATCGGCCTTGCGATGGCAAAACAAAATAGGAAAGTCAACCCCCCACACAAGGCAACCAATGCATGTGATTTCTCCTTCCTTTCCTTCTCTACCACTTCCTTTTCTTTTGTACCACAAAATCAATTAAAAAAAGAAAGTAATGCATCATTCAATCAATTAAAAAAGAAAGTAACGCTCATCCACCCTACCATCGCCCCACGCGGCCACGGCGCATGCGATCTCTTTTTTGTTCTCCTCCAATCACGCTCGAGATTTTGTAAGTGATAATTGTTACATTTTATCGGTGTAAATATCACAGGTGATCTAATCTCTACAATATAAAAAGGATGAAAATAAGACTTTTTTAATCGTGCGGTAAAAAACTCTTCACTCGGTCCCTCCGCTCCTGCGATCCAAGTCCCCCATGTGATCCTTCGCTCCGTCCCGATCGGCAATTCCTCTTATGATCATGCAATCCCTTCCTCCACCCACCGCAACCATAATGTCGCAAAAATTCGGACCCCTCGCGAGAAATTCGGCCAACGAGCCCAAGGTTTCCTCTCTCCTCCGCAAGGCCACGTGCGACCTTTGCCTTCTTTGTCGCCGACACGCCCTGCTCCTACCGGTCCGCCGCCAAAGAGCTCCGATCCCTAAGCCACTCCGGCGCCGATTGGCGCCGCTCATCCCTAACGCCCGATCGCCCGGTCCCTCCCTGCCGTGGCGCACCCAATCTCGCTCTTTCCCAGCCGCGGCAATGCAAGCGAGACGCGCCGCCGGTCTCTGCGCCACTCCTGGCGTCTTGAGCACATCTACTTCGGTGCCCAACTCGGTGTTCTCCCACGCCATCCACGACCGCCGCACCGCCAACCGGGCGGCGGCTGGCCGAGGAGTCCCCCCGCCCTGGCACGAAGGCGTCGTCATTCCGGTGCCGACTCGGGCTTCTATGCCGCGCTTCAGGTTCGCGCGCGCGTCGGGGCTCGAGTTCAGTAGGGGCCTCATCTGGCGGCACTACAATCGCTGCATCTTCATTCAGCCGTCTCAGGCGATCCGGGACCGCCCGTGAAGCTGAAGCTCACCCCCGTGCACGACGTCATCACAAAGAGTGTTGTGGTGGGTGGACGACTTCGGGTGCGGTGCGGCCCTACCTCGAGAAAAGATCGTCGCGGCTCCTCCGTGACGCCGACACGCGCGGGAGGTGTAGATGCGGATCGCGAGCCCGCCCGTGGTGGGTTCCGCCTCTACGCATCGACACGCCGCCCGAGGGCGAGCTTATCTCCAACGAATGGACTTGGATGGCGTCTTGTTGGGAGATTGGCGGCGACTCCCTCGCCTTCCTCATTTGGGCAAGCCGCACAACATCTACGACCAAGAGGTAGGGGACTTTGCGACGCGTGCTTCTCGAGCAACTATCGTATGTTGCCCACGTTAGCGGACCCGGCCACCAAATTTGGAGGAGTGGAGGGGAGCGGTGATCTCGCCTCGCCGATGCGCTTTTGTACATCTAGGTTGTTGGGATTCACTGTTCGGAGAGTTGGACAATTTTGCACCTAACTTTGCATTTTGAATTAAATGTCGGTTTAATGTCACTATTTCTAACAATATTGTTATTTTATCATGTGTTCCATTTGTTTTTAGTAAAAAAAATAATTATCCCGTAGCAACGCACGAGGCGTGATACTAGTCTCCGTTGTATATGTATTGAGATTAGAGCTGGGACTTGGGGACGTGCGTCGTGCGCAACGCGCCCGGCCCTCTTGTGCTTCGTGCGGCCGGATCGTGCTCTTTAGGCACGTGGAGCACGTCGGGCCGTGCCGACATGGCGCGACAAATTTTTCTTCGGCCCAAGCGACCCCTGGCGCGGCGGCGCGCCTTCGTGTCGTCTTGGCCGGCCCAAACACGACCCTCAATATATCTCAACTACTTCTCTTTTTTGTTCTTGTAATATAGAAAGTATGTATCTTGCGTATACCTTTTTAATGAAGTTTTAATGATTTTTATAATCTATTTAAGTATTATATGAGATTTACTATAGTAAATGCTATAAGAATACATTGTAGAGTAATAGAAGTTAATACGTGCTACTTTTAGGTAATGCGTCTTGGCCCAAGCACGGCCCAAAATGCGGCCGTGCCATGTAGCCCATCGTCCGAGATCCTAGACGCGCACGGCCCTCGTGTTAGGTGTGTCGTGCGTGCTTCGGGTTGTGCCAAACATCCGTGCTATGGCCCGCCCTCAAATGGCATGGCCCAAGTCCCAGCTCTAATTGAGATATTGAGAGATGAGATGAGATGAATAGAGCTAGGAAATTAGCTTTTTAGGGGAATACACACACGTGGATTAAAGTGCACGTGCTGGGCCAGAGGAATAACAGGCGGGCCGTGAAGCATGCGGAGACCCGAACAGGCCCAAATTGGACGCTTCAATAACGGGCCTCGGAAGCTGAAGGCCGGCCTGCTGTCGCCCGTGCAGCGGAGACGGAGTTTTCTCAGTAGCCGTAGCCTCTCCGTCGTCGTCTCGCGTTTTCACTCTGCTCGCCCGTTCTCTCGGACCCGCCCTCCCTCGCTGCGCGGAGCGAGGGGAGCCATGGCGGCTAGGGTTTGACCGCCCCCATTCCGCATCTCGTGCGCCGCCCGTCCCCGGATCCCATAGCCCCCAGCTCCATCCGCCCACTAGGAAGCAGCGCCGACCGCACCTCACCACCCACCGCCCTTCTCCAAGGTAAAGAGCATATAATGGCGATCTGCTCCTTAAGCTTTCCGTACTAGTAATAATCGTTCTTAGCATTGGCTCAGAGCAAAGTTGTGCTCCTGGAATCATTCCTGCAGTCCCTATTAATCGTTTTGCTCCCGTTAATGGTACTTCTACTATCGTTAGCATCTGACGTTCTGACGGGTTTGATTGGGGCAACG
The DNA here is from genome assembly GCA_015847255.1 of Hyparrhenia diplandra. Taxonomy (NCBI): domain Eukaryota; kingdom Viridiplantae; phylum Streptophyta; class Magnoliopsida; order Poales; family Poaceae; genus Hyparrhenia; species Hyparrhenia diplandra. The sequence goes on from JADLZK010011802.1 coordinate 24,189, forward strand.
AGTTCTGAAAATTTGGGTTCATTGCGTTTGCCATGTTTCAAAATGAGCACAAACCTCATGAAGGGATGAAGATGTTCGTGTGTAGTTCCTTTTGTTGCTTAGCAATTTACCCATTTAGGATTGCAGGAACCTGATTTTTTTATTTTACTCAAATAATGTATCTACCAGTATAGAGTTGGTACTTATGTGCCAAGGTATGAAGTCTAGGTTTTTTTCTTTTTCGTCCTGGAATATGTAGACTGAGCGAGAGTGAGACAGCCACCCGGAACATAGACCAGCTGCTTGTCTCTCTGCTGCTTCCATTTTTATAGGATTTAACACCCAGTCTGGTCTGGAACCGCACTATGGATATTCTTCTCCTATTTGAGTTTTTCTAGTAGTGGCATGCATGGTATAGTGTTTCATCCAACAAACTGAACCATACACTTTATAAACTGAATAAATCAGGGAGTCCTGTGACAGTGCAACCATCTGGATAGATGTGCTGCATTACATGTTCACAACTTGTGTATGTAGCATAACATGACTAGCATCATAATCTACATCAAATTGTGAATGCCTATCATTTCTTTTGGCTAACAAGCTGTTTTCATTAGTCAATCTTACTCTAGGAACAAGATTATGGAATATAGGAAGGAAATAATCAGGAAATTGATGCATCTAGAAAATGAAGTTGAACAGTTTTTTGTAATTGTGTGTTTGTAGAGATGGAGAGAACCATATTTATGAGTGCCATCATGCATCTTGGATGAATGTTGGTTTGAATTTTTGCATGAAATCGAGTCGTTAATATCAAGTATCTATGTGTCTACGGAGAGAAATGGATTTATTACTTTGTCATTCATTATCCTTTTGCTACTGATACAGTTCCATCATTATCTCATATTTTTCATTTTTTCTGTTTTTCATCATCATTTTTGTAGTTTTTGAGACATTTTTTATCGGGAATATTAGACTATCCGCACTCGTCATCCTCTATACATCCTGATCAGCAAGATTCTCTCCTCTATACATGTTTCTTCCGCACCCATCATCCTCTATACCAATTGACAACGCAGGGGCCCACTCGTCAGATTCATTTTTCCTCCCCCCTTCCTTCTCCTGTTTGCCCATGCCCGCGACATCCGCCGCCGCCCGCCCGCTGCCAGGGAGAAGGCCGCTGTCCTCCTTGCCCCCGCCCTCTAGCGCCGTCGGCACAAGAGTTGCCCATCCCCACCGGCACAGGCTCCCCCTTTCGTCCTCATCCCCGCCCGGGCCGTGGAGTTGTTCGCGCCCGGCAGCCCACGAGGAGAAGGCCACTCTCCTCCCCGCCCTAGGCTGTGGAGCTGTTCGTCGCCACTAGCCGCCCGGAGAAGGCCCCCCCTTGTCGCTAGGAGCCGCTGGCCCTTGACTCCTAAGTTTTTTTTTTTTTTACAAGAAACAAAGCATGTATTATAATTGGCAAATTGCCTGTAACACAATACAAAGTTGGGTGTTTACATTTAGCAAAGCCTCCATGAGTGGGCAGTATTATTATTGGCAAATTGCCTGTAACACAGTACAAAGTTGGGTGTTTACATTTGGCAAAGCCTCCATGAGTGGGCATCTGCCTTCAAGGTTTTCATTAAAGCACAATTGATTTGCAGTAGTAATTGCAGGATGATGCTTGTATAGACTAGGCAGTGAGCAGTGGAATTGAATCTTCTGTCAACCTTGACTACTTGTTCATCTGAGTCTCCTGCTTGTTCGAAGAATGTGTGTGAAAACTTGAATCCTCCAATCATGATTGGAGTCATGGCTTCTGTTGGATAGGATGTTGACTAGAGTTTGGTTGTTAATACAGACTTATTGGACTACCATCTATTGGAATCATGATTGGAGTCATGGCTTCTGTTAATATTTCAGCAGTTGTTGTATGCAAATTACATAAAGAAATGTGTCCAATTTCAAACTGCAATTTATTCTTTTGGTATACCTCTTGCTATTTTTTTGAGCGAAAGTATGTGTTAATGGCAAATAGTTTATCTGTGCAACCTTTTTATCTATTTACTGATGGCAGTGCTGCAGTGTGTTTTGATATCGGGGTTATTAAAAAGTCTCTCGGGTTTCCTCGCTCCACAGCAATCGAAGCATCCGTGGCGTTTTATTTTCTTGACACCTGTCCCGGCTTTTTTCCCCACCCGCGCGCAGCCCACCCACAGCCCCATCTCACCACAACCCTAGCCCGACGTTTCGACTCTCCACTCCTTTCTCTCCCCTCCCCGCCACCACCGTCGCCTCCGCATCCCCACCCCTCCTCCCTGTGCAGCCATCTCACAACCATCGCTCAGTCATGGAGAACCGTATATGGCCTTCTCACGGGGACGCACTAGATCCTGCGGCGCATAATCGGGCAGACCTCGCCAGCCCTCCCTACCCTCTTCCACGCGCCGCCTCCAAATCGGCGTGAGTGTTGTATTTGCTTGGAAGGCACCCTCGGTGAGGTGCGGCACCGGATCTGCCATTTTCTGTCGATTAGTGAAGGAGAGGTCTCCGCCTTCCTCAGCTCGTGCCCAAGGACTAGGTTCTCTCATGGACCCGACAGCACCCACGTCTTCTCAAGCCGGCATGGTTTTTTTGCGAGTGTTGTCGGTACGCTTCCTTCCCCATTTACTCTGCTTAGATCCATTCCTGTTGCCTGCTTCGTTCTATCTCGGGTACCAATTGGTGGCTCTTATTTTTCCTCTAATCATCAGGATTCAGAACGTCCCATCAAGGACATAGAGAGGTAGTCAAAGATGCAAGTCGGCAAGACTCGCCAAGTGAAGGTTTTTCTTCTTTACACTTGTATACAGGTATTACGTAATTTCTCAGTACAAGCTCTCTTTTTGATACCTGTTAAATCAACGTTTTTGCCTTCCTGAGAATCATCATATTATATGACATCAGAAAGGAATCATAATAATGTACGTACATATGAGAATATGGTTCAGGCTAACCTTAAGTTCAGGATACTAAGCGTCGTTAGATCTAATACATAGAACATGTAGAGGATGATTGCTGTAATTTTGGTTTCCAAAAAAAAAGTTGAACAACTATATAGAGTATTGAAGTATATATAGATACATCTCAATATTGTTTATTGTTACCTCTGTTTGAACTCATGTATGGTCATGATCAAGGCAGCTGGTGAGATGTTGTCTTGGTAAACTCTGGCCTTGCCCCCCTCGACAGTTTGCATATGTATCAAGATGTACAGGCCGTTAGTTTTTTTCTTTCTTTGTTATTATATGCCCTCCTTGATGGCTTGATGTTACTCATAATGTTTTGGTACAAATGAAGGAGCTACTTATCTTCGCTCACTTAATCTAAAACTATCTGTTCATACTGCCAATAATCATGCACAATTTTTTTAGTTTGTATACAGATTTGTTGATGATCTGACATTGTCATAGGACTGCATTAGTATCTATACACACCAGAGAAGATGGAGTCTTCAGCTAATTAACCAAATCAGAGAGCCATACCTTACTTATTTTCTTGCTGCCTACAGCATGATTGTATCTAATAGTTTAATATAGTAAGGTTATTATTTTATCAAGGACCATGGGTATGATCAGGTTCAGTATGGACAAACAGAAAGAAACTCCATGGTGGGTGGAGTGGCCATTTGTATGTTGTCCATGCCCATATCCTTTTTGTATTTTAAAAATCCTTAGGTAGTATATATTACTGTGATTCAAAGCTCAGAATGTTAACTGTTTCATCCCAGGTTGTGGACAGATTTAATTGTGAAAATGGCAATGATAGCGGCAAGAATTTTCTGGGCTGACCATTTTGTCAAGATTTTGTTTTTCCAGAATAGATACAGTCCTTTTGCATTTTATTATTTTTTGTTTCTTTGTTAATGACTCCCTAACTTTGTCTCTACCACTATATTATCTGTGTGATCAGATCGGTTGCTGCTCAGCATTTGGCGTTTAGCATCATGAGTTCATGACTCTGCTATGCTTAATCAGGTGAATGTTTGTTTGTAACATCATAGCTGCAATTCATGTACCGCTTCAATGCTCATTTGCATTAATACTCCAAGCTTGACTAAAATGTTTGTTTGATTTTATTACAAAATAATTATGCCAATTTTTAGATGTTGGTATTGAAATAGGATTGGCTACATCTATATTAGCCCTTTGCCTATTTTTAGACTTTGGTGCCATCGTTTCCTTTATGATTTCTGAATTGCATTTGTTGGTCGTTGAGCTAACCCGCTAGGCTTGAATGGTAGATGTGTCAGAATTGGAGGAGAAACTTCGGGTTTGATGTAGTGCTCTATCTTTTTCTGATGCACTAAATTATAGGAACGACATTGAGGGGGTATGTTTGGCGTATAAATCTTTCTAATTCTTTTTGCAAAGCGGACGTTAGATAGAGTTTCTCATTTGAATCAATGAACCTGCAGTACAAATTTGCAAAGCAGGCGTTAGAAAAGCATTCATCGAAATCAGTCTCTTGCTTGTTCTGATTGTAAATTCGAGAAAACTTCGATTTAGTTTCTTTGGAGTCATGTTTTCAGTTTTTCACTATTTTTCTAAAATGAATTAGTATTAGTTTTAAGAAATGATGAGCCACCAATACTCCAAATACTTTGCTTTATGTGTGAGATAATGAAATTCGAAGTGGTGGTTAGATCACAGATAAATAAGGTCTTGACTCCTAACCATCCAATTCTTATGCTCCTTGCAATATGGTGATGAAGGCATTTCGTTCGTCTTTTTTGAACAAAGTTATTATGGTTCCCAACTAGAATAATCTCCACTGCTTGCAAGCAGAATAATGTTGACATCAACAACAATCAACCAGATTATTATACTGGTTTATTGTTTGTAAATTTAAAGACCATAATCATCTGTTCAACAATCATGATGTCAACTTGCTTGCATTCAAATTTTCCTTCATGTCACCCTTCTCGAAATTTGAGCATAAGCAAAGCATGCAGGTCTTCAATCTTGGGGTGCCATTAGCATGTCAGTTGATTGCTGACTTCATTTTCTTCTAAAAGATTTTGTGTCCAGATTATGTAATCAAGTAGGAAATGCAACAACATTGCTTTCCTCAATGTTCTTATCTGCTGAAATAGTATTCATCCACTAGATTTCCATTTAATTTGTTATGTGCTCTGGCGCTAAATGCTTTTTCTTCCAGATTGAGGAAACTGACAAAGTAAGAGGGCAAAAACTTTAATGCTAAAGGAGATTTCATCGTCTCATTTCTGGTACTGAATTAAAGCGCATAGGGAATCAATGGTGCCTTGAAAATTTGTGTTGCTTTCATGGTCTACTAAATTAAATTAACTTTACATGCAAGCTATTTATGGTGAAGCAGGGATTTCTCTACCAATAATTTTTAGCAAATTCATTAGAAGTGAAGCAGGAGTTTCTCTACCAAGGAAATTTTTTTGTGCTTCAGTTGCGCTCCAGAATGACAAACAACTTCAGGCATGCTCAATAGGTCCAGTCTTTTGAAGTTTTGTGACTGCTTAACCCTCTCCTTGCTATATTCATATTCATGAGGGTGCTCTGTTCACCAATATGTGTGAAGATGTCAGGATTCAAAAGGGACAATTAGAGGTTCAGATACTGAAGGTATCAATTTTAACTAAAATGTAAGTACTTGCTCTTACATTTGATTCATTATTATTACTTTTTGTTTGACAATATAGTGCAGTGGCTACAAAGGAACTGACTTGTCCGTTGAACAAAGAACTTGCTGCGACAGCCAAGATCTATCAAATGAACAAAAATGCAGATGTGTGCACAGACAATGCTGCTACCCAATTGACAACAAAAACAGCCCTCTAGATACTCCAGTTTTAATATTAGAGCTGACCCTATGATGATAGTTAGAAACCGAGAATGACTATGTACCATTGGTTACTTATATAAGCATTGTGTTCTTCACGCCATAGTAGGGCGCCTAATGTTATACTATATCACTCTCTTTGTACCGCTTTACATGTCAACTCAAAAATATGAACATTTTTTTTCCCGAAATTAGCCTTTTGTTGCTGATAAATGAAGCAATTATTTGGTAAAATTGCTAAATATTCAATGCCGTGGAAGAGAAGTCATGGTAGGGGCCCAAAGGGCGCCTAATGTTCTAGTGTAGATTGAAGGTTGAATGAGCTTCACATTGCTGTAATGGACAAGCAGATCTATACCTCGTCATTCAGCAACGCCATGGATGGCTACTCGACCTCCTTTCTAAGGCAATGGATGATTGAGGAGGAAGACGATGACACTATTTTCTTGTGGGATGATGATGAAGCGGAGGCCGTGACATACACCCATGGTCGAATCGAGAGTTCTAGCGGCGTCGTCGATCGATGTGCCACCAAAGGTAATCCGGCCAAGGGACCTTCCTTCCGGTCACAAGAGGATCAAAGGCGACTACTTTGGTGAAAATCACGTATACAATGACAAGCGGTTCCATCGAAGGTAATGTTCAATTACATTTGCAATATAGATTATATTAAGTTGCATGCACCAACGAGTTCAATCCAAAAGCTTAAGGCGATGGGGAGAGGTGGGCAATTCACTTATATTCCAACACTCATGAGAAAATGCATACCTTATCGGCAATAGACATCCCGCTAGGATTCTCTCGAATACTATCTACATGGTAGGATGCAAACAGGGGGTAACTTCAGCCCTTATAAAGTCCCAACGGCTCTGTAGAGACTCCACGGTCCCTCACGGGTTCCTCTCATCGAATTGTACCGTTGAATGATCCTCTCCCACATGCGATCTTTTTTTGGCCGGTGCTCGCAATTGGGTCAAAACTTATTTCAAGCCATGACTTCACAAGGATTTTATCTTCTTACGGATTGAAGTTACCCAACTTTGTCCTAGTGCTCGAATTTTTGCTCCTTTCTGTGGGATTTGGTACTTCCTTGATATACGCCTCAAAGTGGTGAACAGATGGTTGTGTTACTTCACCTGGCGAAAATCTTTTAAAGCATAGGCAATTGGATTCATCATTGCAACATTGGTTGGACGGGGTTGGAATCCTTGGGGAACCGACCTCAAGATGATGACACTATTTTCTTGTCGATGATGATGAGTGGGGCATTACGCCCGTCGCGAGTCTTGCGGTGGAGCTCTCCTCGGTTGTAGTTGATTTGGGATCGGTGAACCTCCCCGCCGCCCCGCTTGTGAGCCCCAACTCCCAAGTGCCCCGATGTTGGGGGGCACTTTCATTGTCTAGGATGCCCCTCCCCCGCCCGGTGCCATTGGAGGCAGCCTCTACTATGTTGTCGGCGTGAAGGGGCGGAGCAGGCGGGTGGGGTGGCGGCCGAGGTTACCGGCGCCGTCAATTGGAAATGTCGGCCTCTACACAACTTCGATGTGTGACCCATACCTTCTCGGGATGTCGAGCTCGCGATGGATCGGCCCCTAACCGGCGCCTTCTACCTCCGGTTGGCATGCGCGAGGGTTGGGCGGCGGGCGGCTCGGGCTGGGCGAAGTGAACGGCAGATCGGGGCGCGGCGTCGGGGGACGGCCGGTGGTGGGGGCGACGCCCGAGGAGGGGCAGGGCTGGGCGCGCGGCTAGGCGGGTCGGGATGCCACTGCGGCCGTGTCGGCGATTTGGGTGGGGGGACCGTTGGGGGAAGCCGACAAGATGTGGGCCATGGTGTTTTACCGAGGGAGCGTGACTCTGCTAGATTTCTTTGGAAGGATGGCCTTTCGGGACCGTTTCTAGGACTCCGATTTGCAGCTTCGTTTTCCACGATAAATCATCGTACATCATACCCTTGGTTCCCAAACAACATCTAGGCCTCGTTTGGAAAATCCCCGTCGTTTCCCCGAGTATAATCCCTGCATGTAACTCTGCTCAAATCTGATGCATTCGCGAGGGACCGACGCGGCCTTCCTCGGGGTGCCGCTCTCCGACCTCGGAGGTGTGGGCGTTACTCCCTGGCCTCGCCATGCAAGCGGTGGCGTCGCTCCCCGGTGTTGTAGTTGCAAGAAAAGGAGCGGCTCCATGCATGCTCGCGCGCATAAGCCAGAAATAGCAATGGTTAGTTAGTCTGACCCCGGGCGGGGCTTCCTGGTTCCCAAACGAAGCCCTAAGGGGCAAAAACTTGGTGGGGAGTTCATCCTAGGGAAGCAAACTGCCATGAAATCCCCCCTCAGGGGTTATCCCTCCCACACTCCCATAGGAACCCTGATATATTCTGTTGGATTTTAGGATCGGTTAGATCGAGAAGATTTGTTCACTTAGAGAATGATGGAGTATAGTATTAGATAGGAATTCTTGGTATATCTCACCAATATGATAAACAAAGATAGTTTTAGTTTTCATGTAAAAATGAAATGAAAAAGATAGTTCAAATTGTAAATTCTATTTGGTCAACATGTGCCACTGTAGATTTTTCATCATTCTTCTACTAACTGTTTTTGTTGCGTTAAATAAAAGCAAGTAGAAAGCATCTGCTGTTAATATTAGTTGCTGGTGGGAAATGAGAGTTGCATGATCTGTGATCTGTGTTTTTAATTAGATCGATGAGCAAACTCTGAAGTGTGCCCTAGTTTCTGTAATGTTAAGACTTAGTCTTCTTTACTTATTTGGCATTTGCCTGTTGTCTATTCTATTCCAGTAGAAATGTGTTCATTTAAATTAAAACTGCATATTCATGCTATCTCTTCATGTACAGAACTGAGTGAACCAGGTATCTTTTAAATTTCAATGATTGCTCTAGACTTGCTTTGTATGCTAGGTTTTGCGACCCCTTTGTTATGTATAAACAATGTATTTATGTAGTAGTTCTTCTTGCTGCCTGTTTTTTGGATAACAGGTTCTTCTACTACCTGTCTACCTGTTGGAATTGTTTGGCATTTTTTGTGCATTGCTGTGTCACCTAAATAAAACCTGGAAGAAAGCATTTGTCTTAAAATTTATGATGTTTGGTATGTTCATTCAGATGCAGATCTTTGTGAAGAGCCCCACTGGCAAGACAATCTGCCTCAGCGTCCACCCATCAGATACCTTGTATACTGTGAAGGCAAAGATTCAGGAACAATACTGCCTTATCTTTGATGGAGAGCAGTTACAGGACAACCTTACATTGGCAGATTATGGCATCCAGCATAAATCCACACTTTATCTCCAAGAAAAGATGCAAATTTTTGTAGTGGAGACGCTAGCAGGCTGGACCATTACTTTTGAGGTTGACAGCTTAGATACTATTGGCAACTTGAAGGCCAGAATTGAAGATACTGAGGGCTTCCCCAAGGCTCAGCAGTGTCTCATCTTTGAAAACAAACAGCTGGAGGACAACTACACCTTGGCAGACCTCAACATTTGTAAGGGGTCCACCCTTCTCCTTGTCCTCTACCCATCTCCAAGAGGTATGTCTCCAAGAGGCACAATGCAGATCTTCGTGAAGGAGATCACTGGAGAGACACTGGCTCTTGAAGTTGAGAGCTCATATACCATTGACAATCTAAAGGCGAAGATCTATGAGAAGAAAAGACCTTCTGCCCATACAGCAATGCCTCATCTCTCTTGGCCAGGAGCTGCATGGCAGCTGTACCCTGGCGGACTATGCAATTCAGAATGGCGATGCCATCCATTTGGCGGTCAGGCTTTATGGTCGTTGAGATGGATGCTATGTATGGTCAATCAACGAGGACTATGTCTTTGTTTCCAGTAGTTTCTAGTAGTGGTGTGTTATCTGTAAAAATATGGTTGTAGGACACTAGGACATTAGTATTGCTGCTGTATCAGTAAAACTGCCATTGTAGTAAGTTGAATGTGTGACATCTTATATCAAGAGTCCCTGGGTGTCTTGCTGCATCAGTGAAAATGTGAATGCATGTTATTAGTATTGCTGCAGTATCAGTTAAACTACACGACCATTGCCGTACGTGAAATCTCATGCATAGTTCAGTACTTGTTCCTACAATTGACTGCTCTCTTTCTTGGAAGCTTTTGTTCTGTTTGGGACAGCTTATAAGAACAGTCCCAATCCTAAAACTATCATGGTTTCCATAGCATTAATTAGATTGTCACATCATTGTTTTCATGATGTAAAGAGGATAACTGAAGAAAATTTGACTCAGTCCAACGCGTGAGGGAAACCATGGATTCAACGCTAGGGAGCCTGTCGTTGCTTCCAGGCTTCCAGCCATTTCCTTCTAGATCCGATCTGTTTTCTTCCTTCAGCCGCCGCAACTCCTTCCTGCCGTGCTATTCGACTCATGGAAGATGCTCTGAGCTGAATTTAGGTTGACGTTATTCCAACTTCTGCGAATTCGAAGTTGGAACATAGAGCTGAATTTAGGGAATCAATATAGAGCATTTAGATGATTCACTTTATTATTTCTAAGTATCCACAGTATTTTAGAAATTTTAAATTATTTTAACCTAATATACCAACTACATATCTTATATGAATCTCAGATACGGAGCTGTGCCAAACAAGTTTAGAAATTCTTTGTCTACCACATGTATGTCAATACCATGAATTCTTGCACTTGCGATCTCCCTGGGCGGCTAGGCTATCACACGGAAGCAAAAAAACCCACCGATTCTAGCAACAAGCTTCTTTTTTGACTTTAAGGGTAAGCGAGATGATTTATTATTATTT
>JADLZK010011803.1:0-79487 GCA_015847255.1 Hyparrhenia diplandra
TAAAGAATCAAACTTGTAGCGTCAACGGATAGCCATCACGGTTTTTCTTTTTTTGACCATGGGAGTAGTACTGCAGTCACGCACAATACTTTCGTAGCCGTCACGCTCACTTAGCGTGTTCACGGATGCCCTGAGCATGCATGCATGGTGCTCAGCGTGGAGAAACTCGCGTTGCCGTAGGTATTCACGCCGGTTAGGAAACCGACAATGTCTCCGGAACCGATGAGAAAAAGCCCGTGGCACCAGTCGCGAGCGTCGATGGTGTAGTGTTTACACCGGCGAGTGATTAGTAGATCACTTTCCGGTGCAGAGCTTTTCTCGGCAGTGGTATTCGATATCACTCGCCGGGTGAAAACTTAGACCCGGCAGCGATTTTGCAAAAATTCAACGCCGCACGCTCTCAACTCGATCGGGTCGACCAGCGCACCAATGCCGTGGCGCTCGCTGCACGCCTCCTCGCATACAACGGCGATGCTCTCAACCATGACATCTCGCCTATTTGTGCTCAAGGGGGGCTTATGTTTTGCAGGTTTCTCCTATCTCGTTCTTTCATTCTTGGTTAAAATACTGAAGTTTCCTACTCTCTCCTCAAAATCTGAGAGGGGCTTAGTTTTGAATTTTAGTGTCATGGGTTTTGGATCTAGGAAATCTTTTTTCTCTTATTTTTCCTTGTTCTTAGATCCTCGATCTTCTTTGCTAGCAATACTTTCGGCCCACATACATATGACCTTTCTTTGGGAGAAAAGCCCTCCACATCTGATTATATACTAGTCCAAGAAAATGGTTTACGTAAAAGGTGCTAGAAGAGTCTTAAACGCCAAGGGGGCGCTTATGTTTTACCCGGTTTCTCCTATACATTTCTTTGCATTCTTTGGTTCGCCACGGTAGTTCCTACTCTCTCCTCAAAATACAGAGGGCTTAGTTTTGAATTTTTAGTGTCATGGGTTTTGAATCTAGGAAAATCTTTTTCTCGCTATTTTTCCTTGTTCTTCGTCCTCGATCTTCTTTTTGCTAGCAATACTTTCAGTTCCACATACATATGGCCTTTCTTTTGGGAGAAAAACCTCCACATACGATATGCCTAGTCCAAGAAAATGGTTTCTGTGAAAAGGTGCTAGAAGAGTCTTACTCAAGATAGAGAGACAGGAGCTTGCGGCTTCGTGGGTGCCATGATTCGGGGATCGAACTCGACGGACTCATATTAAGAGTCCGAGTCCTTGTGTTTTGGGGTGGAAATGTGAACCAAAACCCCATGCACATGGGCATATAGTATGCAATCATATGGTGCATCCACGGGAAAAACAATCCCCATTGGACCAAGATTCTTGTGATTTCATCCTTGGTCCAATGGTCAAGTTTAATTTGAGAAGACGAAGCTCCCCGTGAATCTCATCCTCCAACCTCCTCGGGAAGTTCTTCAGCGAGGTCTCGCCACTTCTTCGACCCCCAAAGATGCTAGAAGAAGCTTCTTGAGGTGGTTAAATTTTAATGTGTTTGTACACTTTGATTGTAGCATTGACCTATCGTGAATTGGTCTTTTTGTTATCGTATATTTAGTTTTTATGTAAGGTCTTTGTTATGGAAATATATGTAATCAAATTTCTTATACATTTGTATTTTTGTTTTGTTATGGATGTGGATTGTCTCTTCGATATCTTTGAGTTCCATTTTTACCCTTCATCGAACATAATAAAAAGGCGAGGTAAGCGTCAAATATGCTGCAATGTCGAGGAAAATATAACAGATCCAAATCAATGTGAATGAAATAAAAGTTAGTATATGTAACAAACAAAATACAAATAGATAATAAATTTTATTCACATCCATATATGTCCTCAAATGTCGGTAAAAACAAATAATCTTTGCATAGAGCGTGATATGGAATCCGACTGCGTGAAGCATCTACTGCGTACATATCGCGGCAAGATAAGAACAATGCATGCATGCATGCAAAAGCGAAGTGAAGTAGCGAGACTCACGAATTCACTGCCAGGCTACATACAAATGGCCGGTAGTGATATTGTATTCACGCCGGCCGCATAATAAATAGCATTATTGATATTTATCAACTGCTTGGGTATCTTAACACCCAGTAGTGATTTACGCCCTCAACAACTGCTATAAATCAAACACACATACCCGCTTACGCGCACCCACGAGCTCCGGACTTCTTTTTGCTTTTACACTCACTCGCCCGCGAAATCCACTCGGCTCTTTCCCTCTTTCTCTCTTTCTAGGAGATTTGTTCATGGCCCCGGGATATTTTTATCTCGTATGGATTTTTTTCTTGTCTAGAATTCCTATATATATATGCATATGAACAATATATATATTATATATATTCATGATCTTTGTCCTTTTTTCTTTTTCCTTTTTATCGCTCATTTTGGTGGTATGAGCGGTCCTCCCCCTTTCACGCCACCACAACAACCCGAGGTTTCCATTTGGTGATGAGCCATTCAGCGCTGGTGTGGACACAAGGCCATTCCATATCAGTCATCGTATGAAATTTTTTTCTAACATTTTTAATTTCTTATTTTACTATAACAAATACTTGGGCGATTAGTTTAACTTAACGTCATTTTGTTGCATTTATATGTGTCACCCGAGACTTTATCCCGAGTACAATGCCTAGAAATAGCACTTATTTGGTTCTTTATCTCGGTTTTGTGGAGACCACGACATCTAGAACATCACATGGTAAAATCAACTATATAGGTGTGAAATAAGTTTTACATCCCTTGAGGTGTCCAGAAACAATGACCATCTAATCCACGAGAGGGAAGGGAGAATGTCTGCATAAAAGCGCCCGATCATCTCTTGCGTTTCCTTGTGCTTAGATGCACTTCGGACGTGTTTGCTACATTGTGCTGATTTCTCACACTTCAAGATACATGCTTTAATACGCTCTCAATATCCCCCGTGGCAATATAGCGAATATGTTGGGAGTGAGAACCATGATGTGGTGCGTAAGAAATTAAATTCATCATTTTGACCTTTGCATATTAGATAGATTCACATCATCTTCACTCATTTTGATTCTCCCACTTGTAGATTTTGCTCCACGATCTTACTTATCTTTGCATGCATGTGGCTTGGCGGCCGTTCTCGACCAAGCTACAGACCAACTTCGAATACGATTGGGACTTCTGCGCACACCTCGGCCGGCAAACTATGGAAGGGCGATAATCTTTGCATAAGGTTTCTTGACTTAGACACGGTGGTCGTTCGATGAGGTTACATCTATGGTCGAGCATTTTTTACGGCCTTGCGAGGGATGAGAGAGTGCAATCATAAGGGCATTGACCTTCATCGACTCAAGCGGATACTTAATCCATGACATCAATTACCCGGATATTTCTACAAACCTACATTCGTGTGCATGGACCGCAAGGTGGACCCGAATATTGATCCGGCGATGATGATGATTAGTGTGTTTAACTACTAAGTTAATTATTTGTAAGGTTGTAGCTAGTTTGGTTCCTAATTATTTTGTAATGTTCTTGTGCCCCATGTGGTTCATATGTTTGCCGGTGTTGTAGTGGTCTTAAACTTTTTAAGAGCCTTTCGGATGCAAATGGGGAAGCAAGCACGAAGTTTGAGATTTTTCGAGTTGGTTTGGTACTTTCCCGGTTTATTTGAATTTCTAGCGGTGACGCCAGGTGTAATTATAGTTTGAACCGAGAGTACCCACAAAAAGAGCGAGAATCTTTGCTAGACTTTTTTCCCCGGGGTCTCATGTGCCCTAGGAGGCAAATCCTTGTGGAGGTCCATGAAAAATTCTTGTGTTTCCATGGTGTAATTAGCGTTCTTATCATGATTTAGCTTGAAGAAAATCATAGTAATTAAAATATTTCTCGAAAAAAACCTAAGATCTTGTGTGGGGTCATATTTTGGGTGTACATATTTGCAAAAAAAAATTCATGCCATTTCTATCTAGGAGGATTACACATCCTTCACGGAGGCACATGATCCCTTCCATCGAACCGGGACTATACAATATAGTTCTTGTGCCCCATGTGGTTCATATGTTTGCCCGGTGTTGTAGTGGTCTCAAACTTTTTTACGAGCCTTTCACATGCAAATGGGTAAGCAACCACGAAGTTTGAGATTTTTGGAGTTGGTTTGGTACTTTCCCGGTTTATTTGAATTTCTGCGGCGACGCCACCGTGTAATTATAGTTTGAACTGAGAGTACCCACAAAAAAGAGCGAATCTTTGCTAGACTTTTTCCCGGGGGTCTCATGTGCCCTAGGAGGTAAATCCTTTGTGGAGGTCCATGAAAAATTCTTGTGTTTTCATGGTGTAATTAGCGTTCTTGTTGCAGTTTAGCTTGAAGAAAATCATAGTAATTAAAATATTTCTCAGAAAAAACCTAAGATCTTGTGTGGGGTCATATTTTGGGTGTACATGACCAAAAAAAAATTCAAGTCATTTTCTATCTAGGAGGGTTACACATCCTTCCGAGAGGCACATGATCCCTTCCATGAACGGGACTATACAATGTAGTTCTTGTGCCCCATGTGGTTCATATGTTTATGTTGTAGTGGTCTCAAACTTTTTGAGCCTTTCACATGCAAATGGGGAAGCAACCACGAAGTTTGAGATTTTCGGAGTTGGTTTGGTACTTTCCCCAGTTTATTTGAATTTCTCTTGACGAGTGTAATTATAGTTTCCTGAGAGTACCCACAAAAGAGCCGTATGCTTCTAGACTTTTTCCCTAGGTCTCATGTGCCCTAGGAGGCAAATCACTGTGGGAGGTCCATAAAAATTTCTTATGTTTCCATGGTGTAATTAGCGTTCTTGTGCTTGGTTTAGCTCGAAGAAAATCATAGTAACTAAAATATTCCTCGAAATACCTAAGATCTTGTGTGGGGTCATATTTTTGGGTGTACATGGCAAAAAAATTCAAGCCATTTCTATCTAGGAGTATTACACATCCTTCACAGAGGTACATGATCATCCATGAAGTGGCAAACATTTTACGGGCCTGCCGGTTGTGGGTAATAACTTTAGTGGGTGAATAGGATTGGGGTGAAATTTTTCAAATGTATCTGAACCTCCCGCCATTAATTTCCCCATCGAGCGAAACTAGCCTTGCCGATATATATATGTGAGTGGCTCGGAGCAAAATTTTGGCAAGTTATTTTGAACCCAGCGCGCCATTCGTTTCCCCACCGGCGCGAAAAGAGCACGGATTCGCCCGACGGGCACCACCAACTCCAACGTCGCCGTTCGTCGTCCCCCCTACGCTTTCGGGCGTCCGTTCAAGACATCTTCGGTCATTCCGCCGCCCGTGAATGAGGCTTGACGGCGTTCTCCCACGCGGCGGCTCCTCCACTCCGGCGTCCCCCAACGCCAAGCATCCTCCCCCCCCTTCCACGGTGAGAACTAATTATCCCTTTAGGTGTTCGAGTTTTTACCTATGAGAATGAGAACTAATTCGCCGCTGTCCTAGCCTCGCCTCGCCCGCTTGGTCTTCCTCCACGCCCGACGGAGGACCGCCGCCACACCTCTCTGCCGTCAAGCGGCCTCACGGCGTCTTCCTCTTCACCGCCTCGCGCCCGTACAGGTCCGTGACCTTGTCCTCCTTGAATCCTCGAGACAAGATAGGAGCGCACGAGGCGCCAAAGCTTTGGTGAGTACGCGGTCACTTTGCCCCTTGAGGTGTTCGTTGAAATCTTTGGTGTGGATAACTCCAACCTTTGTTATTTTTCTTTTATATTTCGATTTTGCTTTCAAACGATTACGGATCCTTAGTAACAAATGAGCTCTAAAACATTATGGTCGATTCTGACATGATTGAAGACATACTAGTGCTCGAATTGTGATTGAAATTCATAGATTTTTGCTTTCAAGCGATTCGGATCATAGTAACAAATGAGCTTTAAAACATTGTGGTCATTTACAGCATGATTGAAGACACATACTAGTGCTCGAATTGTGATTGAAATTCATAGATTTTACTTTCAAAAGCAGTTCGGATCCTTAGTAACAAATGAGCTTTAAAACATTATGGTTATTTCTGAGCATGATTGAAGACATACTAGTGCTCGAATTGTGATTGAAATTCATGAGTTAGTGTTGTTCGAAATCCGGTTTGGATATTTTAAATATATGTACGTGCTTACTTTACAACATTTATGAATAACAAAAGCATTATCATCCTATTTTGGTTACATGTATAGGCAAGCATGGCATGGTATGTAGTGTTTGTTGGTCGCGTGCGGGGATCTATCTAACTTTTGGGAAGCTTGCTATGCTCAAGTCAAGGCTATGCTAATAATTGTTCTGAGAAAATACAACACGAAGGTGAAAGCATCATCGCCTACAATGGTGCAAACTAGCCGACCCTAGAGATTGAAGAGAAGCCACCCCACATACTTATGAAGATTGCGAGAAATTTGCTTAATTGGTCTTGGAAAGATGTCATTGCTTTTATTTATGTCTATGACTCTATGGTCATTGGTCTTCTTATTTTAGAAGTTGATGTAGGCTTAGTTTCTAGAACATTAGGTGGATTTTGTTGTATGTAACCATTAAATCCTGTAATGTTTTGACGATATTAATGTATCATGATTTTCAGGTTTAAAAAGAGCTGAATTCCATGAATAAATTCAAAAATTTAAAAATTTTAAAACAAAAACGCTTGAGGGGTGGCATGGCCCGACGGTGAATGAGAAACAACCGGTAGTGTAACTACACCAAACACTATCGGTTTGAATTACAAGCCGTCATCGATGGCGAAACATCGCGTCATTTTGCATTAACCAGCAGTGATAGTGTCCACTCTAATAACTACGTCGGGTTGAAATCAACGAAGCGGTGTTCACGTAAAGTTCCGCGGGGTCCAAAGTAAACCGACATTGCTAGCTCTTGATACACTTTGTCGGCACAATCTAACCGATAGTGTTATCTCCTCGGTTACGTCGGTTCGTTGAAGCCCTACGATTGCTCTCGGTGTTAACTCTGCCGGTGACTTCGAACCGGCATTGCTTTGATCAAAAATGTTGCCGGTGCATGGATCACCCGGCGGTGTTCGGTGGCGGTCGCATTTGCCGGTTTTGATAGCAAACCGGCAGTCCCTCCTCAAATCGCCCGGTGTTTTGACCCGGTAGTGTTTCGAACCCCACATCACTACCGCTATGGTTACTGTCGGTTCGGTTTTCGGGCGGTGAAGGGGGTTAGAGCCCGGCGGTGATGGACAATTCTGTAGTAGTGATTATTATTAATACATGGTTTGACCCAATATGCTCTTCCTACTTTAACGGTTAAAATTGTATCTTATATATTACAATGGTTGTGTATGCGTTTGAATTTTCCATCACATTGAAAATTTGGACACATGCATGAAATTTTGGACATATGCATGGAGTATGAAATGTAGGTAAATAAAATATCTAATTGGACGGTTTGGATGTACTTTTACGAGATTTAATCTTTTTGAGTCTAGTTAGACCATGGTAAGACAATATTTACCACAAACAGGGCGAAAAGTGGTACAATGCCAAATTCAATACTACAGTAAAATTTTTAGAGTACTAAAAGACAGCCAATGTTATTATTGACCATGACATCATACAAAATTTCCCTGCCACCCAAGCAATTTGTAGAGGTCAAAAAGCTTGATTAATTTGTAGCGGCAGTGCGCCAACTATCTTTGTGCAAGGGGCCTCTAGAAATCAACATTTCTAAACATTTTTTTAAGAAAGGGTGCTCGGCTTTACGTAGTAAGGGCGAAATGTCGTTTCTCTTCCTTCTCACGATCTCTCCACCTACAAGCGCCACCACCGCCCCCCTGCCTCCTCCTCCGGCGAGCTCGCCAGAGATGAGAGGGGGGATCGATCCCCTGCTGCTCCTTCTTCCCCTCTTCTTCTATCTTGTAAAATCCCTAGCCAAATAAAGTTATGAGGATCTTTTTCCTTCTTTTCTTGGTTTGCTTGAAGTTGGTCGGCTTCCTTGAGGCCATGGAAGGTGCGGTGTGGTGGCATAACTGCGGCGGTGAAGCCGGGCAAGCACCGGCTCCAACGCCGGTAGAAGCTCCACCACCGGAGATGTAGAGCCCCGCTCATGCAAAATCCACCCGGCGTCGTCTTCTTTGGGCGGGCCCTGCCCCTCCGTCCCCAGGCGTACATGGCTGAAAAGAATCACGAGGCCGTCGTGCTGATGGGCTCAGGGGTGGTGGGTATATATTTCCATGCGAGGCCACGGCCCGGCACGAGGATTTGGCGGGCCCAAGCACGGCCTAGCCCGGAGGAGAGGCACGCCCGGCCGCACGCAGTGAAGATCTCTAGTTTGGTTTTGGATAATTGATGACACCCTAGGACTAATCTCTATCCTAAGTGTTTGAATAGTTGGAGATTGGTAAACCCAAGTGTGGTGCACGGTGGTCATGGTGGAAGGATTGCGGTGATCCAAAAGATGATCAAGTGCTTAACTTGGAGTGGTTCGAGGATCAAAATGGGATCAAGGAAAAGGTATATCCATAGGGCCATTTTGATTTTGCACTCAAGACACCATAGAGGGTATGAGTGACTTAGGATCGATAAGTCGTACTATAAAGAGGGGAAAACCTCGGGAACATCGATGCTCTTGTGCCTCTAGGTTCAACAATCATATGCATGCATTCTAACCTAGAGAGCTAACCCAACCTTCAAAATTGATTGTGAAAATTCTAACACACGAGCACATGGTGATGTACACGTAGTGGTGTTGGCACATTTGATGCTTTTGAGAAATTGAAACGTCTATTTTGTATTGCGCCGGATGCAACTTGGTGGTGAAAACATGCTAACTCTCGTGCTCAAGTTGGTATACTTGTTTGGCACCATGGTGAAGAACTTAGCGGCATCGACGGGCTACAAAAACTAGGTTTTCCATGCACTAGACGCCCTTGACGCGTGCGTCGGACGCCGGCGGCGTCGGCGCAATAAAGCTTCGTAAAGTGCGTGTCTTTGCACCGGGCGTCGGCGCTCGGCGCGGGGCTCCGGCGTCCGGCATGTGGAAATGCGTGGGCGTGGCACTATGCGTGATCGTGCATGTCGGGCCTTCGAGGGCGTCGTGGCGGTCGGGTCTTTTGCAGACCTTACTGGACTGCGTCCAACGTCGTGTAGGACGCGTCCGGCGCGTGCGTCTGGCACATGTTACTGACTCATGCATCAACGTTCGAATTCCAACAGCTAGGACATGTGGCGGTTCCGGGCGCCGGGCGCCACTGTGCAGCGTCCGGCGCCCCTCTCTGGCGCGTCCGGCGCACCCGTGCTTTGACAGTGTGTAGTGGGGTTTTTCCGCCACCTCTATATACTTGTGTGGCCGGCTCATGCTCTCTCTTTTGGACATTTTCACTCATTCCATACACTTTCAATTTGAGCAAAAACATCTCCCCACTCTCCTCTCTTGCTTGTGAGCACATTCTTGAGATTGTGGAGATTCAAGTGCATTGCTTTGCTTGTTTGCATTTAGAGGCACTTGAGGGTCGCCGTTGCGGTGGATTTCTTGTTGCTCTGGAGAGCACCACTCCTAGCCCGGCTTGGTGATTGGTGGAAGCATTGGGAAGAAAAGGAGATTGTTCTTGCCCACTTCCGGTTGATTTGTGAGGGGTTTGTGATCTTCCCCAGCGGTGTGCGAAAATTGATACTCTAGTGGATTGCTCGTGTCTTTGAGTTGCCCCTCATTTGCTTGGGTGCAAGTAGCCTAGTGATTGGCTAGGAGTGAGCTCCACCTTGACCCACACGTGAGACGGTCGGCACAACGGAGACTAGCTTGAGGGTGCTCAATTGAACTTTGGGTTAAAAATCGTGTGTCACTCTTTGTGCTTTTGTTGTCTCCTGGTGATTGGCTTCATCTTGTTCATATTGTGATATCATCTCCGGTGATTGGGTGAGTCACCTCGACACGTCGGTATAACACCTCCATCCTACCTTGCATTACTTTGTTCTTTATATTGAGCTTGCGTAGTTTGTGTAGGTTTGCTAGTTGCTTAGTGTAATCTAGTTTGTTCACCTAGGGTAACTTAGTGACATAGTTTTGAGTGATCTAGAGACCATAGTAACTAGAATTGTTGATAGGAGGCTTGCCGACAAGTAGAGCTAGAGCAAAACGCTTTTATCGCCATTTGTGGTTCTAACAAGTTTGTCTAGTGCTTTGTAGAAATTTTTATTAGGCTATTCACCCCCCTCTAGCCATTTAGGACCTTTCAACGAGGAGCCAGTACATGCTTGGGCTGACCCCGAGCACGAGGCACGACTCGGCCTGGCACGTTAAGAAAGGGGAGGCCCGGTGGCAAATATACTAGTGATAATATTGTACATATTTGGTATATTAGTCCCGATATTTTCATAGTATAATATTGTACATATACTTGGTATAATATTATACAAATATCTTTGGAATCTATGTAAAAATGATCATGTTTGAGTGTTTTCAAAAATCGCCCGTGGGCCGGGTACGCACGACACGATTTGGCCTGTGGGGACGGGCTGAGCTCGAGGTCGCAGGCACGGAGCCCCGCGCCCGCTCAGGGGAACGACATGCCTCGGCGGCATGAGGCAAAGCGCCGGGCCGGCACAACAAGGCCCGTTGAAATCTTATAGCGGTGGGGCCCGATGGCGGCAAAGAGCCATGGGAAGCACCATCGATGACCTCCATGATGGAGCTGCTGCCCGCCCACTACCCTGCGGGATCACCCGGTGCTCATTAGGTGGGGCGGGCGGGCGGATGGAGTCGGCGGCGGCTCCCGCCTCGGCCGATGGCCGATCGGTTCCGCCTTCATCTGTCCGATGAGGATGAGGAGGAGGGCGGTTTGCCTCGCCGCCTCATAGTGTCGGGCACGCCTATGACTGCTGGCGGGACTCTCACGCGAGGAGCCCTATGGAGGTCTGGTGCGGGCGCGGGAAGACCAAATCGACCCGGTGGGTGAACGCCTACAAGGCCACGAACCACATCGCGCCCCTCAAGTGACGGGGCGGATGACATCGGGCGTTCTTCTGCCCGACGCGATGGGCGTAATTTCGGTGGTGGTGGCGGATGTAGAGCTGCGCTCCGGGCGCTCATCTTAAAGGATCATCATGGGTGTAGGACTCCTGCGCTGAACTTCGATGGCCTTCTCGCGAGGCTCGACGCGGCGGCGCGGGCGCCATCGGTCCTCATTGCTTGGGCGGAGGCGGCGAATCAGCGATTTCCACGGGAGCCTACGGCGGCGATGCTACCTCCCCCACGGCCACATCAGATCTAGATGCCGACCCCGGTGCTGACTCGGCGATCTACCGTCTCCACTTAGGTTTCGACACGAAGTCTCATCACGTACCGTCGGTGGCGAGATTACTACACATACGCCGGTCGCCGCGGTGTGCATTCCATCTACGGCATCATCGTCCCTCCTTCAACCGATGCATCGTGCGGTCCTTCCATCTGGTTGTCCTTGCCTCTGGCGACACATCGGCTTACCACCGGCAAGGTTCGTCTTTGTCTACGCGCTTCCTCATTTGTAATTCGGTCGATGGACCTAGTTGCAATACAACCTTATTTGAAGGTCTATTTTTATAAAATGGCTGCTTAATCTATAAAGTTGTTTGTTGTCAAAAGGGGGAATTTGTCCACAGGACATGCAAAGTGCTGCGCTTTGCTGCTGGACATCGTCACTCTTTGTATTTGCTTGGAGACACTTTGCACTTTCGTGTTATTTGGCCCATGGACACCGCCCCGTTTGGAGGCGGTAACGGAGACTTTGTTCAAAAATGACACGGTGCCCCCTGAGCCTCAACTGTGGCCGGACCCATACCCGTCTCTTCCCCATCTCTCTTTCTGGCTGGGCGTGGACGGCAGGCGGTTGGCCGCAAATTCATCTCGGCGGTCGTTCGTCGGGTAATTTTGAGGCAAAGATGGCGGGGAGAGAGCATCTCTAGCCGGTGCCGCACCTCCGGTCGGGGAGGAGCTCGACGAGTTCGCGGCGGCCGGGACATGGGAGCTCGCTGCGGTGGTGCGCGGCGCGTCATGCGGTGGGGGGGGGCGGGGCGACGAGCATCGCGCGCCTGGCGATGGGGAGGGGCCGGCGAGTGGAGGCGCCGTCGGGATGGGGTGGCGCGGCGGGCGCGCCCGGTACGCCCCGCTCCGCCGACCGCGAGCCGGGTACGCAAGGCCTACCCGTGGTGAGCGGGGCGGATCTGTGGCAGCCCGGCGCAGGCGGCGCTGGAGCTGCGGATGCGGGGGCTGACCATGGGCCAGGGGCGGATGGCGCTGGGGGCGGCGGGACGTCCATAGTCACCGGTGCTCCGGCCGACGGTACTTTCGCTGGCTCGGCGCTCAGCGGTCGTCGCGACGAAGCAGGTCCATGGCGGCGCAAAGAGGTCCAAGGTGCTTGATTTATCATCCATGCATCATCCGAGGCCACACCCGTCCTTCGAGGGTCGTTCAACGCCAGTCTTCTTTGCCGGGACCGGCTAGCGGCTGCGCGCAAGGTCCTCAGGCCCGGCCGAGTCTGGGTCACCGCTGCCGAAGCCCATACTGCCCAGGCGCCCAGGGCGCCGCCCGAGGGGCACGCCCAGCCTTCCTTGTCACGCCAAGGGCCCGAAAGTCGTCGCGAGTCGGGGCCTTACGCCCGGGGCCGGCCGTTTGAGGACTTCACACCCCGATCTACTCAAGGCGAACCCGGGGCTTGCCGCGACACTCCGACCGCGCGCCCATCCGAAGCTGCTCGACCCACAGTTCGCCACGTCTGCCCGCGCGCGGCTTCCGCCGAGTCCGCCAGCCGCACTCTCATCGAATCCGGCCTCGCCAAGGGCGCCCATAAGGCGGCCGCGCCAGCCCGCGACCGCTTCGCTGTGCTTTCGCTGCATGGAAGTCGCTTTTTGAGCCGGACCAGCGCCGCCATGGCGCAAGAGGTCGCGCTCTGCACGCGACAAAGCTACCCGCACGCCGGGTGCACTCGACCAACGCTCGGGGCACGGTGTCATTTTTGAACAAAGTCTCACCGTTACCGTCTCCAAAGCGAGGTGCGGTGTCCATGGGCCAAATAACTTAAAAGTGCGGTGTCTCTGGCAAATACGAAGAGTGGCGATGTCCAGCGGCAAAGTGGCAAAGACACTTTGCATGTCCTGTGGACAAATTCCCAAAAAAATGATGGTTTTTAGACACCATGGAAAATTGATTTTAAGAGGTGGACCAAAACACCTATTCCCTCCATACTGGTAATTTCAAGTCGTTTTGGACATGACCTAGATTAAACATTGGGAATATAAATTATGAATAACTTGTAGTTTTTAATTTAGAAATCTGTAAACTATATGAATAGAATTGTAATGAAAAGTACTTTCCTAAAAATATACATATTCTAGGTTACAATAAATATTTTTTATAAAAATAAGAAGTCGAATTTATGCTTTGGAGACCGTGTCATTTGTCCAAAATGACTTGAATTACCAATATGGGAGAGTACGATCTTTTAGAAATAGTTTTCTGAAGGCAATTGATGTTTTAGACAACTTTTTGAAAAGAGATATAAGATGCACTTAGCATTCTAGAGGCGATTGAAATTTTATTTCATCCCTTTCAAGGAGTTTTTTCCTTAATTTTTAAACATTTCTTGCTAAATTTGAATTTTTAATTTTCCAACTAATTTCAAGCCATTTTGGACATGACCTAGGTTAAACATTGGGAATATAAATCATGAATAACTTGTAAGTTTTTTAACATGGAAATGTGTAAACTATATGAATAGAATTGCAATGAAAAAGTACATTACTAAAGAGATATACATATTCCACTTTCCAATAAATATTTTTATAAAAATATGAAGTCAAATTTATGCTTTGTAGATTGTGTCGCTGTCTAAAATGACTTGCATTACCCATATGGAGGGAGTATCATCTTTCATAAATAGTTTTCTAGACGCAATAATTGATGCTGGAGAAAACCTCCGAAAATCTATATCAGATGGACTTCGGATTCTAGAGGCGGTTGAAATTTTATTCCACCCCTTTCAAGATTTGTTTGAAATGCTTAAAAGTTTCCTGCTAAATTTGAATTTTTATTTTCCCAACTAATTTTCCGGAAGCCATTTCCTGCAACATGTACTATAGGCTAAACTTAATCGTATTTTTTCGTGATACTCGAGTAAATGGTATACACACACAAATATATGTAGTTAGATCTAATGAACATCTCAAAAAATATATATTTACATAAACGACATGTGTAGTCGGCTATGCTTACATTCTTTCCCAGGATAGCATGGAAACTTCAATGAAGAGAATTTTTAAAAATATGGTAAGATGTATATGTCCATACAAGAATTATTGTGGACCATAACAATTCATTACTTACCAAAAAAATAATAATAGTAGTTCAGAAAAAAAATCCTGATGGAGCAGCCAACGTGAGCTCCTTGCCAACGTGAGCGCCTAGGCGTGCTCTTAAAAAAAAACTATTAATTTGTTGCTAACTAATACTGGTATTTCAAATATGCTTAGAAACAATGTTGATGATAATAGAGAATGGAATGTCATGAACAAGACCAATCTTGAACTGCAAGTCCATCGAAGTTGAACTTTCTAAACTGCAAGTCCATCAAAGTTGAACTTCACTTCGTCGGCGGCCAGATAGTACTTTATTGAAAATGCCATAACTCTGTCATCCATAGTGAGTTTGTGGTCCATGAGACTTGTTAGAACCTTATTTGATAAGCTTTCAAAAGGATAATAAACGATCACGATAAGTTGTGGTTGTTTTGTAGAAAGCTATGTCGTCGTTGTGGGTTTAATATTCATCCTGTGGATCCTAGCTCACGCCAAGAAAGAGCTTGGACGTCCTCTTGCTTGGCCACCTCCCTCGGCTCTGCTTGCGCTCTACAGTGCCTCTACAGTGGGAGAACCGGAACCGACGAGATACCGGACAAACAAGCACTGAATTCTAACATACACATCTTATAAATTTGTCCACAAGGAGTAAAGACTTATGCCATAGTTATATCTAAATCTAAATCACATCAAAGGGAAGGTGTTAGACCCGGAGATTGATCCCGTGAGTCAGTGTACAACTGTGATTTAGCTGCTGGTCCATTCTACCTCACCTGCTTCTCTGTTTTCCCAGCCACCTTTGCCAGCGTGGTCCACTACACATACCAGCCTCTCGACGCTTGAACCATCATCTCAATGGTCCACCTGGCCAACTCTCGGCAACCTCCCCAGTCGTGTTTTCAGTGCTTGTGTGTGGATTTGTATAACAGTATATTAGTACTAGACACATAGCTTTTGTATGAAGCGAATGATCGAGCAGCGCCGAAGAATCAAACAAACAAACAAACAAACATGGCCCAACCCAAGCGTGCACCAGTTGAAAGTAATGATTGCATCGAACCTGCTATTCAATCAGCCAGTCTGGAAGTGGAGCGATCACAAAGAGACAAGCCGGGAAAGATGCTACGGGTTTGTTTACACATATCCGTCGTCTTTGAACACGATTACACGGGCGATTAAATCCATTCAATAATCTCTCCAACTTATATATATACAAATATGATAAGTAGCAGCATCGTCTGTGCCTAGTTAATTTTTTTTTCGAACACGACTTCACGTGTCATTTTCATTTTTCAAGAAAAGCCAAGACCCTACCGAACAACACAATACAACTGAACACTACACCACAAAGACGCACACAACACAACGCTACCACGGAGATAGTGTGCCTAGTTAATTTTAATATAAATATATGAGATATAATATAATCAGGGTCTGGACTGCGCGGCGCTGAGTGACAAGGTCGAGGGACAAACCGTCCAAAGCGAAGAACAGCACGATCATCGCCTACCTACTAGCACCAACCTACCTAAAACTTGTCGCTTAACTTGATCGATCGATGGATCGAAACAAAGAATATGCACGCATGTACACCTAACTCAGATCGATCGACTTTTAACTTTAGTTTTTGGTCGTAGCGATTCTGTTTTTTACGATCACCGAAAAAACAAGATTCATGAATCCAACAGATATACTATATTTATATCCTCAGCATTTTGTTTTTCGTTTAAAACCCACGGAACACTCTCTGATAGCATTGGTGCTTGTGTGGTGTTATACAGTAGCAACAGAGCAACATATGGAGATGGAAAGCTTTTTCATATTACCGTGATTTTTCTATGCACATCTTGTAGACTTCAGTCGCCTGAAATATCCAACAAGAGCTCTCTTGGACGACGAGTGAGACGGGTTCCACCTAACAACCGTCTCTATAGAGGTCTTCATCAGTTCTTACAAATACATTTTTCGAGATGGTTGTTTTCCTATCGCCCCTGAAAAACTAATTTGTAGAGACGGCTTATGTCATCCATTTTCTTAGACGATTGAGATTTCTAGCTGCCTCTAAAAATATATTTGTAAAACCCTGTTACCATTAGAGTTGTTTTCCACTGTTTGGAGTACAAATTATAGCCCGGCCAGCTTGAGGAGGCATGCGGCGCAGAGAGCAGCTAGGCGGCGGGGCACTAGTGGCTTCAGGAGGAGGAAGATGGCAATTGGCCAGGGGAAGAACGGAGGAGGCACAAGAATAGTCTGACATATATCTGACAAAGCCTTGACGGCTCATATGTAAACCAAGTGCTAAAATTAAGCTAATTTCCGTTGATTTTTTTTTTCAAAGTATATGCATAGATATCATTTGTCAGGTTTTGGTCTGTGCATGCTTTCGGAGACCAGTTTTAAAGCATGTACGTGGCACAGACCAGGAGTGGCTAGCTAGTAAAACTAGCAAGATAGATATATTACAATATATATTTGATTATACTGTATAATTTTAAAATTGTTGGCCTAAGTAGCTGCACAATTATGATGGTGATAATATGCTTGATTTAATTATGTTACCTTGTTGTCGTGTACAGAAGGAGCAAGTATGGTCGCTTTTTGGTGTGACACGGAGCCGTCGCCATCTTTAATCTGTGCTACAAAAAAGTGTAATCTACTCACGCGGCTCCAAAGCTTGTCGGAAGAACATGCACGAGTGGAATCTTTGCCAGAAAGTGTGTGTGTGTGCAGTGTTCATAAAACCTCAACAGTTGAATCCGACGTTTGGGGAGTATTGAGGAAGTCTTTTGCTAAATTGAACCTAGCTAACTCATATACGTGTATATTTTTTTTTTTTTTTTTTGAGAATGACACAAGTACAACGCAGTACAGGCCACAACACGCACGCACACCTCACCCCTATGAACACACGCACGCACACCCTACCCCTATGAGCACCTCCGGGGCTGGGCGGCGGCAGATCTGGAGATTCTCGAAGTCACCGAAGGCGCCTCGTCGTCGACGGGAACGTCGCTTCCCACTTAATGCATAACGCCAGGAAAATCGCGGGAAAATCCCAAGAAAAGGTCGCGAGCAGGGATTTGAACCCCGGTGGGTAGCGTCCCCCCGGTGGATGAGGCGATGGGCCTCATTTGCTTTAGATCCATATGACCCATGGGCCTCATTTTCTTGTCGGCCTCTAATTAACAGGCAAAGCCCAAATTTGGTCCTGCCCAAAAACATGACCCCTGTGTGTGTGTGTGTGTGTGTTTTGACAAGGAAAAAAGTCTACTTACGGTCTCCAACTTTTACGAAAGTCAGATTTTGGTCCCTCAACTTCAAAACCAGGACAAAAGCGGGGTCCCTCAACTTTTCAAACCGTGCAGATTTCGTCCTCGGCGGGTTTGGACGGTGGTTTCGCCTACTGAGTAACTCGGTTTTGCTACAGTGACAGTGGTTTCGTTTTTTTCCCTTTTCTTATTTATTTCAAATTTGAATCTTTCAAAAATCATAGTAAATCCATGAAGAAAAATCATAAAATAGAAAATCTAATTTTTTGGACTCCACATAAGTAGAGCTACCCAATGAATATATAATATGGTATACTTTAATATAAAATTTTTGCTATGAAGGTTTTACCTTTTTTTAATTTATTTCGGCTCAATTAAAAAATCATAATAAATTATAAAAAATCATAAAATTGAAAAACTAATTTTGCTAGACTTCACATGAGCATATTTACACAATAAAGATATATATGTGTACTATTTAATCTATTGGTCGGGATCCATCGATCAAGTTCACGGCTTTCGGCGTGCGTGCGTGCAGCGGTCAAAGACAACAAACCTAGCTAACCTAACCCAGCTAAAGAGCCACGGTAACTTCGTCTTTGTGTTATTCGCGGCGCCTCATGTGGAGTTCAACAAAATTGAATTTTTTATTTTATAATTTTTATGTAATTTACTATGATTTTTTTAAAGATTGAAATTTGAAATAAATAAAAAAAGGCAAAACCTTCTGGCAAAAACTTTGTACTAAAGTATACCATATTATATATTCATTGCGTAGCTCTACTCATGTGGAGTCCAACAAAATTAGATTTTCTATTTTATGAATTTTCTGTGATTTACTATGATTTTTTTGAAAGATTCAGCCGAAATAAATAAGAAAAGAAAAAAAACTAAACCGCGGTCACTATAGCAAAACCCGAGTTCTTGTAGCGAAACCCGTCCCAAACCCGCCGAGGGACGAAAATCTGACGGTTGAAAAAGTTGAGGAACCTGTTTTGTCGGTTTGAAGTTGAGGACCAAATCGGCTTTCAAAAGTTGAGGATCAAAAAAGTCACGGTGGGCATTCGGTTTAAACCGATAATTCGGTTCGGTTATTCGGGTTGTGAAAACTTCGGTTTCTGAGAAGCTCACAACCGATCGGTTTCACAGAAGAAGGGAAACCGACGATTTCGGTTTCGATTTCATCGGTTCGGTGTTCGGTTTCAACCGAGATTTGCTTGCCGCGTACCTGGTCCGCCCGTTGCCTCTGCTCCTGCGCCGTCCTCGAGACCTCGTCTGCCCCCAGCCGCTGCTCATGACAAGGTCGCCGCGCCATCGCCGCCACAGGTGACTGGCCGGCCGCGCTGCCCTGCTTGCCGCTCGCCGCTCGCACGCGCGGCGCCTACACGCAGCTCGCCCATGCGGCCGTGTGGCCTCGCTCGCTGCTCGTTCGCACAGCCTGGACCTGGACGCATCGCCACAGCTCGCCTCGCAGCCGTATCAGCGCCGCCGCACGTGCCGCCACACCTCGCCTCGCCGCCGTACCAGCGCATCGCAGCCCAGTGCCGCGGCCGCCGCTTGCTGCTACCCATAGCGACTCAGGATTCAGGAACGAGGATAGGGTTGGAGATGTGTGTGGATTAGTGGTGTGCGGCCGTTGGGCCACTTTGTGACGTTGGGCCTTTGGCTTGGGCTGCTGGTAGCCTGATAGCTTCCTAGCTGATATGCGGATGCCCTCCCTCAGCCTGTGATTTTGAGACCATGCTGTTGCAGTTCGGTTTCATTCGGGTGTTCGGTTCTCTGAGCACTGGAACCGAAGCCGACCACCGAAGCCGAAGTTGTCCAGCGCAGAAACCGAAGCCGAACCGAACAGCCCAAAAACCGAAATTTTGGTTCGGTTCGGCTCGGTTCGGTTCGGTTTTCGGTTTTCGGGTAAAATGTGCCGAGGCTGAATCAAAAGTAGACTTTTTTCTTTTGACAACAATCCTAGTTTGTGTTGACTGTAGAGTCTCAGGAGAATCACATACACATGGGCTGAGAGGACCTATGGAATGGGCTCATATGGGTTTCACTCTTATTTAGGAAAAAGTCTTTCTTTTTTTTCTTCACCAACATTCATGAAAGTCTGTTTTTCATTCCTCAACTTTAAAACCAGGAAACCATCTCCCTTGACTTTTCAAACCGTGTATTTTACCTCGGTGGAGCGGTTTTGAAGGTGATTTTGCTACAATGAAGGTGGTTGTGCTATAGTGATGGTGTTTTTGTCTTTTCCATTTTTATTTACTTTTGGTTGAATCTTTGAAAAACATAGTAAATCATAAAAGGTCATAATAAGATGGGAAAAATTCAATTTTATTGTACTCGGCATGAGTAGATTTACACAGTGACCTTTTTTGGTACGTTCATTTTGTCATTTTGATATGCATCTAGATAATAACTAAATGGATGAAAAAAAAAATCAAAGTGATAGGACAAAGGTGCTTCTCCGTAAAAAAAAATGTCGTTTTAGGTACTTCAACCATAACATTTGACCATCCGTCTTATAAAAATTAGTTGGCATATTTTATCACTAGAGATACTAATAAAAATTTATTTATTTTCTAATTGATATTAAATTTTTAAATAAGCCAAACGGCCAAACACGATGTTTGAAAAATTTAAAACGATAAATACTCGTGTTGGCCAGACTGGCGCAGGCGCCACATGCACACGCAGACTGAGTGCCCAGGTGATCTCTGATTTGGTCAGGCCGGGATGGGGCCATCGGGGACACTTGGAACAGTAGTATGCGGCCCTTGCCTTGCCGGAGCACTAGTGCGGGGTGGCACCTCACTCACGCACAGCCCACGGGCCACAGGCCAGATCGAGTCGAGCAATCGCAGCTGCTGCCGCTGGCGGGGCGCCTGCCATTGCCACCGAAGCTCGCGGCCCTCACTGCAGTCTCACGTGCGGATCGCCAGCCGGCTCGTGCACGCACCAGGTCTTGTACACGAACCAACATGTGGTACACCGCGCGTGCGCTTCGGCACGGCATGGTTGCGGGTGGATGGATTTTTTTTTTTTTTTTTTTGAGGAGTTGCGGGTGGATGGATGGATGGGGGTTTCCTGGTGGGGTGAACACGAACTGCACGGCGGGGTGGTTTCCTGCTTTTCCTGGGACGTACTTACCACGCGCGCTTGCCCTGCGGTGGAGGCCGGCGTATAGCTTTCGGAGCGCACCACGTCGCGTGCGGATTGGCGCCGTGCGTCGCGGTGTCGACCGCGCGTTGGCAGGTTGCACAACACGGATACTCCAATTAATCTTTCTACTCGTAGGTTCAACAAAGGTTTTGCAGCTGCATACCCAGTAATTGATTGATGTTGTATTCGAGAAGAGTATATATAGATTCTATTTCTGTTGGGCTTCAGACTCGCGTTGTGAACCTATATTTGGCATCCACTTGTGTGAGAAGGGTGTAAGTGAGGGGTTACAGATCGACTGATGAGTGGTACGGGATGCTGTATGCACGGAGCTGAGGGGACAAAACAAATGTGTCGCTTTTTATCATTACAGATATGGATGGACAACTTTACAAATTCCCTTCAGTTCTTAAACTTTTTTTGGCTCTTGAAAAAGAGCTGACTTCGGCATATACCATGAAAAACAAAACCAGCATCTGTGCCGAATTCTCTTTCGTATTGTTTTACCAAAAGATGCTAGACCGGCTAGTCAAGTACTCCGGGTGGCACCCCCACAGCTAGGTTTGATTCTCTGTGGGGTGAATTGTGGTGCGAGAGTTTTTTTAAAGTATCTTCTGCCCACATTACCTAAGCTATGTTTGCGCGCCACTGGCCCTTTCATAGTGTAGGTGCGGGCGGAGTATGAGGTTCGAGGGTTTTGTTGGACTGGGCGAGAAGTACTCTATTATGTGATGAATACTCGGGGTCTGAGTTTTTTTTATTGTTTCCCTCTGTTTAGCTATTTTCATTAGTCTATAGAGCAATCATGCTTATGCATCTATTCTCACCTGCGCTTCTTGCACCTGTGCCATCCGTTCCCTGAGAACCTAATTCTCGAGCCCACTTTTCACTTTGGCCCCAACAAGGGAAAATCTATTGACCACTAGGTGTCCAAAATATGGTAAAAAAGATGTTGAGACACGGTGATCTTGTCGTGCCATCATGGGCCCTTATAAATGGGTCATGAATATTTTTATGATCGATTGCGAATTGATCTGTCAAAATTTTCTTTATTTTCTTAGATAGACAAAGGATAATATTCCCCTAGTATGAATGGAATTCTTTACACACATGTGCATGTCTACTAGTGAGTATAAAAGCAATTTGTATTTAACAAGTTATCTTTTGTGGGGCTCCAACGACTTTAGAACACTTCAAGAGTATTTCCATAAATTACTATCTAAATTATCATTTGGAGAGTCGTCATTTAGTAAAAATATTTTTCTATATCTTTGTACCCTTTAATAATTCGTTTTATATCTTGTGCACTCTCTAAAGTGGCATAATCGATCTTCATCTTTGACAAGCGAGTAATAATGGAATAGAATATGTATATATTAATTTGGAAATCATATTTAAAAGGTCATAGAAGAACATTCTTTACCAAAATCTATATTTATATAAACTACTACAAATGATATAATGGGTCTCTTAGAGATGCTCTAGTATCGTGAGTTTCGGTAAGAGCTGAAATTATGAAGATAAATTGGTGGTTTACTTAGATTTGTGTATTGATTATTTGGCACCGAAGATTTTGGGAAGAGCTGAAATCAAACTATGAAGAGGGATTTTTCCATTGAGGGTATTTTTTGGCCCACTTCTTGCCTTTATGTAGCTTGAAATGACAGCGTCACTAGTTTCTTTTTTTTGCTCTTGCGTGGACATGTCATTTAGGTTCTATTTTGGATCATTAGCCAATAATAGTTAGCTGGTAAACAATTGACTAGCAACATATATTAGCTAATTGATGAGATAGCTGTCATTTCTCTACTTATTAGCTGTTACTCCCTCCGTCCCAAATTATAAGTCACTTTGGAATGCAATGCATGCATTCCAAAGTGACTTATAATTTAGAAGGAGTATTATTTAATTTGTTCCAACTAGTGAGATAGTTGTTATCTAAAGGTGCAGCCAATGATTATCTAATTTATTTTTTACCTCTTCAGATAAAAAAGAGAAAAATTAATACCAGATAATGAGATAACTACAAGTATCTATCAGGATCCAAATCAAATGGGGGCGTCAGTACTGACAACAGACGGCCTGTGCAAGAAACAAAGCAGCAGCTTCGGTGCATTTCGAGGATTAACTAAAACATTGCAATGCAACTACTAGAGCTTGGGGATTGCAAATCAAGTATCTTGCTTGCAGCTAGCTCTGATACATTTCCGATCGAGAAGAAATTAAGCTTGGTAAAAGACAGTAGTACAACATATGTTTCTCGCCGTTCTGATTCATTCGGGTTATGGGTAACCAAACAGTGTTGGTTGGGTCAGCACGACCAGCAGAATGGGTTGTGCGCCTTGAGGTCTTCCACGACGCCGGCGATGGACCCGGCGGCGGCAGCAACCGACACGACAAGACACGCGGCGCTGAGCCCCTGCAGGAGCATCCACCGCCTGCTCCCCGCGGCACCCGGCGCTCCGCGATGTACATCTCGACGGGGAAGTAGACGGTCAGCGGCCAGAACCCCAGCGCGCCGATGAGCCCCACGACGGAGCCGAAGAAGGGCAGCAGCATGGCCACCGCCGTGGTGACGCACACGTACGCCGTGCGCCACGCGAGCCGGACCGGGCTCACGGCGAACGCCACGGCTCGCCCCACCCTGACGTCCCTGTCGCGGACCAGCGCGCTGCCGGGCCACGCCGCGGCGGCGCGGCGCTCGACGTAGGCGAACACCGGCTGCGACATCACCTGGTACGTGCCCACCAGGTGCACCACCACGAAGGCGTTGGCCACGTCCAGCAGCCAGAAGGGCTCGTAGAAGCCGAACCCCGTCAGCAGGTTGTCGGGCGCGGAACCGCCGAACGCCGCGTACCCGATGCAGCCGCACAGAAGGTAGATCACCGTCGTCACCGCCACGCTCACCGCCGTCGCCTTCTTCATCACTTTGGCCTCCGACGGCGGCGGCGACCGTATCGTGTCCTGGATCTCCAGCAGGATGAGGGAGAATCCGTACGCGAACGCGATGTTCCCGAACGCCTGCAGGCTCCGCCACACCTTCTGCATCACCGTCACGCCGGCGCCGGCGCCGATGACGCCGGCGAGACTCCCCTTAGTCTTCCGTGTTCTGCAATCATATTCATCATTCATGCCGAAGTCAGGTAACAAAGGTGTCAGGATGAGCAGTGTGCGTGCACGGATCGAAGAAACAACGTAGTACCTGCAATCTGGGCAACACCAAGGCAGATGCCGATGGTGGAGTAGGAGAAGGACATGATGGTGGCGACAGTGGAGAGCCACCAAACCTTGTCGAGGTCCGGGATCTGCGAGAAGACGATCTGCATGACGCCGAAGATGGCGATGTAGGGGCTGGTGGAGGCGTGGCACGGGTCCTTGTGTCCTCTGTAGTGGAAGCAGCCCGCTCTCCTGATGGCCCTGCAGCTCACGCATGTGGCGAACTTGCTGACGGTGGAAATGGCGGAATACGACAATAGTATATGATGCTGTTTGATTTTGGTCACCACTTACTGCATGCTGACGGAGGCAGCAATGGTGACGCCGATGCCGATGCCGAAGAGGTTGGAGAGCTGGATGGCGCTGCAGAGCCTCTCCTGGGTGGCGCCGAGGGTGGCGCGGACGGCGTCGATGTAGGTGCGGTTGCGCGCGCCGAACACGGGGTCGCCGGAGCGGTAGCACTCGGCGAGGAGCGTGGACATGTAGTAGATGACGGCGGCGAAGAGCAGCATCGCGGCGGGGCCGCCCGCCCACCCGAGCTGCGCCACGCCCCACGCCAGCGACAGCACGCCGGAGCCGATCACCGCCGTGATGATGTGCGCGCTGGCTGTCCACACCGTGCCCGTGCGGAGCGGCCGACCGTCGTCGTCCACCAGCGGCTGCTTGCCGTTGCCGGCCGTGCCATGGTCCATCTCCATGCCGCGCGCCTTGAGAGTGTGGAGCGGCCGGCGCCGCGCTCACGTTTTGTGTGTATCTATCCAATGAGCTTGAAGCTGGTACAGATTTGATTTGACAGTAGTAGCGAGTATTTATGGAGTACAAAAGTGAGCTCAAGCTTATTTTTTATATTTTATTTTATATTTAACAAAACAAGCGCCTCCTAGCAATACTTTTGACTAAGTTTCTACTAAATAATATTCGCAATTAAAACTCTAAATTATTTTATTGTAAAGAAGATATTTGATACTTTATCTATTTATCTGATATTGTAAATATTATATTTTTTATTTATAATTGGTCTTTATTGATATATACGAAAACATGATATAATGCTACGGAATTGTATTTTCTTATGAGTATACGAAGGGAGTATTTAAAGCTTCTACAGAGATTTGATTTGGCCGTGTGAGTATTTATGAAATGACGACAAATGTATGTAGGGTCTTGCTTATTTAACAAAATTAATTGCTTCCCACCAGCTAGTATGTACGGTATTGCCGTTTTCTCGCTGTACAGCTAAATGTGCACCAAAAACTATGACCACGGTTGACAAGAATGGCTAGTAATGAAGATGGGAGACTAGTCATGCGTCTAACATTCCGTTCAAAACTTGGCTCTAGTACAGCTTAGCTTCTCAGGATGTACTGGCACATGGCACACAGACAGGAGGCCGGTGGATGCAAGTTCTTAGAATTTGATACGGGTGTGTTCAGAGGCCCAACTTTTCTCCAAAATTTTCAAAATTTCCATCATATCGAACCATTAAATGCATCAAGACATATGTCTAGAGTATAAAATATAGGTAAAAAAGGTAACTAATTGCATAGTTTAGATGTACAGTGCAAGGCCTAGTTACCCCATGGTATGATAATATTTACCACAAACAAAAAAAAATGTTACGGTGCTTTTTCAGTTCGAAACTGTGTCAGTTTTTAGGGTATCTAAACGCACCCAAACAGATTACACAATAGGCTGAGTTCTAGAAATTAGATACAAAGACAACAGTTCAAAGGACGGATTGTCACAGCCACCTGGGGGAGCGATGTCGCGCCAATGGTAGTGCTAGGGCAGGGCGGCGTAGGGGTGGTGCACGCGAGGAGCAGGGGGCAGCGGTGCCGGCTAGGGCATGGGCAGGGAAAATATTTCTTTATTGCTTGAATTATAATAAGATTATTACATCCCTCTCTTATGGGACTTGTAATACAAGCAATTTCTAAAGATTTCTTATAGATCGGAATAACTTTTTAAAAGCAAACTCTTATTTCCTAATAGGAGATTTCCTTATAGATTGGAATATCCCCTTAACAAAAATCTATTCTTGTCCTAATCAAACTCTTACTTTAATTATCGAAAAGATCGAGGAGCAGCGACCGCGGGACATGCACGTGCACGCCAGGGGTGCTCCCTCTGTCGGTCGTGCTCCTCGTGGGCCAAATCCTCCTTCTCCGGGCCCAATCTCTTGGGTGTGACAAGAAATCGTTCAATGGGATGCCTATTAAAAAAAGGCATATATGTAACATTGCTCTTATACTTCGGTCTTTATATTTTTATATAAAATGCAAAGATTTTATATTTTAAAATATAACTATGAGTAGGTTTTTATCAACCTATAAACTTACGAGGTGGTACTGGACCCACCAACTACTACAACTTATAAGGTTTTAATAAATCTACCAACCATGCAATTATGAATACCAACTTCTCCCTCCATTCCACATTATAAGTCGCTTTGACTTTTTTTGATTCAACCCAAATGAGTATACAAATGGATAAACCAAAAGTCAAAGTGACTTATAATTTGAAAACAGGGTGAGTACAAATTTGCTTTTTAAGAGATACTAAATCCACAAACTACAACAACATATAAACGATTCAAAAACAATTACATAATTGTAACGAGCTGGTATATGACGTTCTCCCATGACGCTTTTTAACAACTCACTTCATTAGTAGATGCCTAATACCTCTCCACGTGACACGGTTGTGCCACTCTTATAATGCAACACGCATAGTGCCTCTCTTATACTTTTATCTACACTTAATGTAAAAGGTTAACTTGAATCTGCCATATATATTGTGGAATAAGGATTATAAGTTAGTTTTCACTCACCTGAATTTTCATGGTGTGATACGAAACAAACCAATTGCATCCACATACATGCCAACTACACAAAGTACTTCATGCTTCTAACAAGTAGGGTATTACAAGCGTAGGCTTGTCTTCATCACAAGCTACATTTGTTTGTCATGACAAATATGAAACTGCAGGAAGATAAAAATAAATCCTTAAAGGTGGTCCATGAAACATCACTAGTTAACAACTATTGTTGCTGCATCTCTTTTGTATGAAATATTAGGTTTTGAGAAAGGATGTCAAGGACCATTGTTTTCTTACAAGATGCTATTAACTACAAGAAATCAATCTTACTAAAATAATTTACATTTATTTTGAGTAATTCTAATCGAATTTCAATATATTGTTGATTTTTCCTTTCAAAAAAAGTGTTGACTTTTTCAAATAATATTACATCCTACCTTTTGAAAAAAAGAAGGGAACAACTATGAACCCGCGCATGTTAACGTGCTAATCGTTAAGCACGGCACATCTGGATTGCATATTTAAGATGCGATCTAAGCTTTGGACACATGCAAGCATGCCTTTTAGAAGTGGTTTGTCTACTCAGGCTGCCCTACTGAGATTTATGTGTTTAAGCGAGAACTGACAGCAACGATCATGTAAATATACTTGGCAATCTCACATCCATTGCAGATTTACAGATTAATTGTTTCGGCTATTCCAATTCAACGATCGATCAGCATTTGTCACAACGCTGCCACAAGAAACAGGAGAAGGAAAGGGAAGAAGTGAATAATCTATAACCCCTATAAAGACAAGTAGGGACAGTTCTCTGAACATGTAGATAAGACACACCGGTATCCAGCGTGGCATCTTTGGTTGTTCGTCCCGGCGGCCTCTTCCCCTTCCTCCTCGCTGCCATCTCCGTTTCCCCACCGAGCCTCCCTCACGTAGCACCACCGATTCGATCCCCTTCCCCAACGCACATGCGCGTTTCGGTACGCTTCGTCTCCCTCCTTCCGTGAGCGGCGGAGACGGCAGCAATTTCCCCACTCATGAAAATTAGCAACGCACGAAGAGCAGCGAGACGCCCTGGGCTAGCTCGGACCTTGCCGCTGCAGCCTACTACAAATAGATGATCCCTCGTGGGCCACAGCGCTGCGCGAAATACCGGTGCCGAAATCGCGACGCCCTCGAGATGAGGGGTAGCGCCGCCGCGACGGACAGGAACTTCAGCAGGTCCCCGCGGCGGCCGCAACGGAGATCCCCACCCCGCCGCCACCGATGGCCGCCCTCCTGGTCTGGCGGCGGCGCGTCGCGTCATGGAGGAGCGGGAGCGCGCCCGCCCTCCCGGGTCCATGGCGGCGAGATCTCGCCGGGCGGACGAACCCGGGACCTCACGGGCGCCGAGCTCTGGGGGCGGGACGCACACCCCGCCGCCACCAATGGCTGTCCCTCTTGACCGGGCGGTGCCCGCCGGTCATGGGGGAGCCGGGAGCCACGCCGCCCTCTGGTCCATGGCGGCGAACCTCCGTCGCTTCGCTCAAGACCGGGAGAGGAAAGAAGAAGGCGAGCTCAGATGAGGGCGCCGTCGGGTCGGGCGCTTCGCTGCTCGTTGTCCTAGCGCCCGTCGCCGGCGGCGCGGGCTGGACTGGACGATGACGACGATGACTTCGGGCGTGCTAGGCGAAGCTGCTAGCCATCGGCGAGGAGGCGGAGCGGGCAGGCTGGACTTGGGGGGGGGCGCCGCGAGAGGCGGTGCGGGGGGCGCGATCGATGGTGCCGACACTAGACAACGACAAAGCGCCCGCCATGGAGGACCACGCAGCTGTTGCTGCTCAGTGCACGCCGTGGTGCGGCGCAGCTCATGCCCCGGTTCGCCGAGGCCGCGCCGCAGCAGCGCCATGGGCAGCGCCGTCGCATTCACCAAGCTCGACGGGAGAGCTACCCCAAGGCGGCCGCTGCCGTCGGACAGGGATTTAGTAACTTACCTTTAGCAAGTCACACCGTAACTTACCTCCTCCATTCAACCATCGGATCGATCCAATGGCTGAGAATGGATCAATGCTAGACTTGGTTGTTTTTCTGGCATATATATCAGTACCTCAGTTTTTTTTTAAAAAAAATACAATAGTTTGGACGGACATGTATATATAGCGCTAATTGCATTTTGAAACCACAATATCTTTACTACTTAAAAAGGATGAAAGTAAGACATTGGTTTGGTGTCACAAAATTTTCACCTCACTTCTCCCTCCGCATGCGAACCATCCACCCCGCATGCAAAAAATTGGAAAGTAAAAATCTCCTTCAATCATGCGGACCTCACTCCCTCCGCATGCGAACCATCCACCCCGCGTGCAACAAATTGGAAAGTAAAAATCTCCTTTAATCACGCGCGTGTGCTTTCAAAGGAAACCATGCAAGGAAATTATTAGCGCTATTATTAGGAAACCGAAATAGTGGTTAGAAAATTAACCATGCACCCGCCTCCTCTCCCTAAGGCCAAAGAAAGGAAATAAACCTGCCTCCTCCCTCCCACACGACCCACGCGTGATTGACACCGCGGTCCTTCCTTCCTTCCCCGCATTATCATCGTGCGCTCCTCCCACCCCTTTGCGGTATCTCTTTCATTCACGCCATACCGCCGCCACCAGGCTGTGTGAGATCCGGGCGAGGGGAAGTCGTGACCCGTGGCCCCGCTGCAGCGGAGTCGGTCGCGGGCGAGGTGGTGGTGCGCGTGTCCACTCCAACAACGAGGAGCGCCACCGCAAGGACATCATCTCCGCCTCGCCCGCCACGTAACCGCCGCTGACACGCTCCCACCCACGCCGACTGACCTCGAGCTCCTTCCGACCTTCCAATACCCTCGATCCAGCGGACACGGCGCCCGTCGCGACCCGGTGGTCGTTGTCCAAGACCGCCCTCCGTCGGCGGTAGTGGCCAATGGCGAGCGTCAACTCATGATTCCCAGCCCTCCGTCCATAGCGATTGCCCAACAGCAAGCGGCGGCCGACGAGGCATTCGGTATCTTCTAGGTACTTGTGTGAAGAAGAATCATCTAAATTTCTTGATAAGAATCAACGCGATGGATTAATATTGAACAAATGATGATTCACTTGTCACCGCCATTCCATGCCGAAAGCGAGATGTTTGTTTCTATGCCAACGTGGTGAAGCATTGGCGCCTTGTTGATAAATTAGTCATGTTTTGTTCTATTATAAAATGCTTCTTTCTAGAATTGAGGTGCATACTGTTGACACCTGTTATAGCATAATTTTATAAGATAAATAACATGAAATAAGGGCTCAAGTCAAAGACCAAACATAAGTCTAGGGGTCTAACTAACATAATTCCACGAGTTTTGGTATTACGTGACTTTCCGGGGACTTGATAGATAATTGCAGAGAAGAATGGAGAAAGTTCCGAATATACAAGACATATGAAGACAAGACTTGACCGTGAAGTAACTCAACCTTGAAAAGTGGACTAAAACATTCTAGAAGATACCAGAGGACACCGTAAAAGACGGGGAAGCCGAGGTGGCAAGCCACCCCCGGCGCCGGTGTGGGCCACCCCCAATCGCCCCTCTCCTTTCTAGGTCGGTTTACCACCGACTTTGAGGTTGTATCTACACCGTTGTTGAAGGTCGGTTTGATCCAAGGGTTGATGTTCATCGCCAAGTACTATATAAGAAGACCGGTGACCCGGTGGTCGATAACAATTTCATTATCATACTCATTCATCAACTCATACCCAACAAGTCCAGCCAAGTCTAGACCCAAGCCCTAGTTCATACTAGAAGTAGTTAGCTATCTAGCTAGTTCTAGTTGAAGATCAAGTTCATCTTGAGTTCCCGATAGTCAAGAAGTAGCAAGGATCATCGTTCTTGAGACTTCTCTCTTGTATTCGACCGTAAGTACTCTTATATTTAGAATACAATTGTTATGGCTTCGATCTATATAATTATTATATTCTTATTGATATGTGTTTATGCTTGCTATGATTATATGTTTAGTTTAGTAAGATTGCTTTATATTTTATGCATGGAATTGTATAGCATCCATATAGATGATCACTATGTGGGTGATAAGCAATGTGTAAACGTGGTGTTTATACAACGTTTATCTGTAATTGCACCCTATATTCCGGGCCGTGTGGTAGATCGCGGGAGTGACAGTCCTGTTGAGTCCTTTGGAATCCACCCTCCGAATGTAGGACTAGTCGAGTTTATTATTACGGTAATGATCAAGTTTCGTCCTTGGTTGTTATTGGTAATGCTTGCCATGTGTAGAAGTAATCCAACCTTGCTATGATAGCTAGATGTATTGCACTAATTGTAGTATTCATTTGACATATATGATTAGGAGTATCTTAGAAATATTCATTCTATTCTTTCTATAACATGTTAATAGCTCGTATGATTCTAGTGGCTTATGATGATCTTAGACTTGGGTATTTATTAGTTATATATTTATCTTTATCCTGTGACT
The DNA here is from genome assembly GCA_015847255.1 of Hyparrhenia diplandra. Taxonomy (NCBI): domain Eukaryota; kingdom Viridiplantae; phylum Streptophyta; class Magnoliopsida; order Poales; family Poaceae; genus Hyparrhenia; species Hyparrhenia diplandra. The sequence continues at coordinate 31,225 of JADLZK010011803.1, forward strand.
TACCCCTGTTGAGTAATGTTAGATACATATGGCTACTCGCATTACAATACCTTGTAAGGTGGATCTCATAAGTAAATCACAATCGAAATCATTAGATATCCTTTTCTCTCTACTTTCCATAGACTCCCTTCCCGTGGTAAAATATAAATACGATACGGATTACACCCGGTGAAGTGCTACAATTGGTATTTCTATCTGTGCGCTTGCAGATATCATGTTTATTCTTTTATCAAGGCCAATCAAGAATACCATGCTCCGCATTTCTTTGAGCGTTATTGCTAGGGTGACAGACTAGTGTATAGGTAATGCCTAGAAATGAGTGGTATACCTTGAGTACATATCCCGTGAGATTAACTCCACTATGGATAATGATGCTAAGTTTACATCCCACTACTAACACCGCCTAACTCCGCTTTATTGGATCATGAGGTTAATCCCATATCCAAGCGAACATGATTAGATAGATTTTCCATATATATTTCTTTTCGCCTTCCTAATTGGGATCGTGTAAGAAATATCAACACATACTTAAACTAAGCTAAATCTTAGTGACTTAATCTCAAAGCATGCGCCTTGCAAAGATGATTTTTTTTCAACATGCGCCTTGCATGATAATTGTTTCTTTTGCAAAAGATGCGTCTTGCATCACTTTTTTTTTGGCAAAGCATGCTCCTTGCACCATGAATTTTCCAAAAGTGAGTTCAAGTAAGGAATTGTTTGCTTTTTTTCGAAGGAAGTGATTTGCACAGCCTGAAAGGTCCCTAGAAGAAATTTCAGTACTGGAGTTGGTAAAAATTTCACCGCTATCTCTCCTAACCAATTTGAGTTTCTAGCTAGGAACTTTCAATGCTCCTAGCTCACCGAACTACTTTTAGTGCTGGAATTTGTACTTCACCGATGAACCTTGTTTCCTTTTTTTCAAAAAAAAAATGTTATCACCGCTCACTGCATTGTCGATCTCTTTCAAGTACCAAATTGATTCTATCATCTAACCAACATGACATATGGACATTATAGAACTTGGATATTTGAGTACAATTTGCATATGCCTAGCCTCTCCTTTTGTATCCAAGTGCTGAATATTATATTGAAATAACACATATCTCCCATTTTTGAGAAGCCACTATGCTGAATCTCGAACACAATTTCGGTCACTTTTTATTTTTGAAGTAAATAGAAAATAGCATTTTTAAAAGCAATAAAAGCTTTCTTTTTCTCGCTCGAGGAGCAAGTCTAAGGTTTACACGGTCGGGTTTTTCGATAACTCTGAGGATCCAATAACCAATCTTCCTTTGTAGTATGTGCGAGAGGAGCCATCTTAACAATAGATGTCACGGATGAGCAAGACGAGCATGCAGATCTTTTCCATGCAACTCATGTACATAAAATCGAAGTATCATATCAACGGTCTAGAGAAACCACGTGTGTAAAATTGAAGTATCATATATATCTACAGTCTAGAGAAAATCTCTTTATGTAAATGAACTTTGACTTTTGAAATAAAATGTCACTTTAACGTCGTTATGGACTTTTATAGTATTGCTATCTTATTGAACTATCCATATGTTTTTAATATAGAGATTAATTTCTGATTGAAACTAGGGATTAATTTTGTGTCCGATTTGATCACAATGGAACCTATGCAACATAATAAAGGTTGTACAACATTTTAAGACTTGACAAACACCGTCAATGGAGGTAATTGTTTATATTCATGTCCATAGGAACTTTTATTGATCATGCCAATGGGCCGCAAGGTACAAGGCTGCCGGTGCGGGGGTTCTCAAAAAATACAATCGACGTGAAAATCGTGGTAGGGTAGCAAGTTGGGAAGCGGGTATTCCTTCCTCGAATACCCTGTGCCCATCCGATGAGATGTTCCCGCTCGAAGTTTAAGAGAAAGCAGTTTCTTTCCTTTAGGAGGCATTTTTTTGGTGCAACATTCGCTTTGAGTTTGCCCAACCGCCACCCCATGCGAACCTAAAGGGAGAAAAAGAAATGAATCGTCCATGCGACCTACCTGATAAAGGTAGCAATTAACCCACAATTAAGGAAGGAATTAACCACGCACATTGGTTGTTGCGATAAAAATTAGGAAGGAAACCGTGACTCCTCGTCGCGTGAAGTAGTTATCCACTATGAAGAAGTAGTCTTTTATTTAAATGAGCCGCTTGTTACGCGGAACTGCGTTCTCTACGAGGACCGACGTACATGCTATTGTAGCTGCAACTATTTTTTGTATAATTTATATTCAGCGAACCTTACTACTTTTTTTTTTTTGCAAAATACTATCTTAGAGAAACCAACGTAGAGATTTGGATACATGTTTGAAAAAAACTATGCTCTTGATTTGGAGACAAGCCGTCTTGGTTTGTCGAACCAGACTTTTTGCATACCGAACTGTTGCTCCATCACACCAAGTCGCCCGAACATAGTCCATTTAATTTTACAAGACCAATGATCAAGTATGCATACACATGTCCTTGATAATATTATCTTAGGCGAATTACGAAGAAGCCCATAAAATAGAGTTTAAAAACCTCCGATATCCATGATTGATTGTATTACTTCCACAAAACTTATTTAGATTAAATGTCACTTTAATATCATTGTTTAATTTCATAGTATGGTTATCTTATTATGCGATTCATGTGTTTTTATATAAAATTTAGTTATCCCGTAGCAACGCACGGGCGTTTAACTAGTATTATTAAAACACAAGTTCATACACATTCATAAATGTTTGCTTTGAAAATGCAATTAGCTTTTTTTAATAATTGAAAATGCAATTAGCTCATAAACATACATGTCCGTCTGAACTGTTACAGATAATTCACATTTTGAGTAGCTAGATCATTGACTATCTACATTTAGTAAGTTTAAATTCTATTTTTACCCAAAACTACATCATTAATTTGATTTAGATAGTGTCTCTTTTGTTTCTAGAGAAAGATAAATAGTTTATAAAATTCTATTATTACCCAAAACTACATCATTAATAATTTGATAGTGTCTCTTTTGTTTATAGAGAAAGATAAATAGTTTATAAATGTGTATATGTCATATTTATTCATTTATTCGTTTATAAGAAAAGAAAATACCATGAGATTGGAGAAACAGGCAGCTGTAAGCAGCCAAAACATATTTTTATAAAAAAAACATATAAATAATAACATGTGGGTGCAGAGAAAGATTTAAATGATACTTGACTTGTTGTGTAAAAAAAAAAAGATAACTAGAAACAGGGGGACTGACTAGACCAACACGTTTTAACTTGTTGTAAAAAAAAAAAGATTACTAGAAACAGATCACCGAGTAGAAAGATATAGTCGCTAGTTCATGGGACAGTCGATCAAGAAACTAAATCTAGCAAAAATCATTATAAAGCCGTTGTGCTCGTCCCATGCAAAAAGCATGAACCATCATCCAAAAACAATCAGATCCATCAGAATCGTTCTGCTGAGCGTTGGGCACCGTTTCTTCGAATTCCAACCAGAATCTGAACGGATCCAGCCATCCATCTAGAGGCTTGTCGAGGTTCCAGAGGCTCCAGCTGATAGAAGGGTGACCAAGGCCCGAGAGGGGCTAGTAGGCGAGAGGTGAGACAGCGACTTGAAGTGGTTACAAAATGGTTACAAAATAGAAAAGGTGTGAGTGGAGGACTAGGGCCGGAGATGGCCGTCGTGGCTCAGGTGAGGCTACTGAGGGGGAACCGAGCGTAGCTCGGGTGGTGAGCCATCCCAGTTTGGAGGTCACTGGTCGTGGTTCGAGCTTGCTCGGATGTGTGATTTTCCACCGGTAACAACGCTTGCCAAAATAATCTACATCCTCACACATGAACCTCTCTTTGCTATCTGCCAAAGTGAGAAGGCAGCTAAATTTTTGTTGCAAAATTTAGGCAAGCCAATATTTTGGCAACCATTTGGTGGGACCAAAATTTGCCAACATCTCACAATTGTTATACCAAATCTATGGCAAATATTTTTGCCCAAATTTTTGAAAATTTTCTTGCCAAACCTTTGACATGACAGGTTTTGGTAGCAAACCATGCATTATACTTACAACAAAAGTACAAAATAAGAGCATCACCACCACTAGATCTCTTTGATATTGCATCTCCCATCTGGTCGAGAGACAACACCAGTGGTGTCATGTTCCTTCTTAGAGGTATCGTTTTTGTAAGATTGTGCTCTGTTAGTCTACTGCGGTGGCCAACATCGTAGCGATGAAGGTGGAGGCCTAGTTGAGAACTCAAGTTTGCGATGTCAATGATAGAGGAAGGGCAGGAGGAGGGGGCGAGGGCGTGGCGATTTGAGGGCCTCGTATCTATTGGAAGTGGACCATGAATTTGGTGAGGAGGCGGTGTGGTACGCACCCATGAAACTGGCACGGAGGCCGACGTAGGGAGGTGGTGGCCAGCACTTTTGAGTTACCGAAATGACATACGTGATATGGCAGCAGACGGTCTTGCATTTGGCGGTTGTTTTTGGCACAAGGAGGTGTTCTACCAGCTAGAGGATGTGTGTGTCACTTTTATCTTTTGATAATTAGGTTCAAAAACTTTAGTGTTTTGTGTTCGAGTTTACGTGGGCTTGAAGTGTTGTAGTGTAATAAGGAATAACTATATTCATTGGTCGAGGAAGAAGCTAGCTTATTAATATATTTCCTTAGAACATTCAATTTAAGTTAGGCATAGGAGAATATTACTGTAGCGGATTATCTAAAGTGTGCCTTTAATATTTATTTAGAAATTGGGGAGTGGGGTTTGTTTATCTCATTTATTTAATAGAAAGTATTGTTCTTTTAGAAAATCTCCAAATATTATAGGTATTATAGGTATAGATAGATTAGGGCTGCAGCATCTCCATCTCCATCTCCTAAAATGCTATTTATTTGGATATGATATCTAGTGGAGATGCTGTAAGAGAGGAGATGCAAGAAATTCTTCTTTATATATAGGTATAGGTATAGGTAAAAACAAAACTTCATAGATTTTCTTGGGTTCTTAGACTATTATTCTTCTCTTGGAAAGAGCTGACTATACTATGAAAAACACAATCAACACCTGTCCAATCTCTTTCGTATTCTCTCCTTATATTATTAGCTATTTCCGTTTAGTTTTTTAAGGGGAATTTCGTTTAATCTACGGAGCAATCATGCGCTGCATCTATTCTGTATGTGCTGCATGCTCCTTGGCCATCCGTTCCGTGAGCACCTATTATTCTCAAGTCCACTTCACATTCGCCCCAATAAAAATTGGGAAAATTTATTGTCAAAAAAAGGAAACACGAGGCATAACAAACATAGTTTACCACTGCAAAAACAAAGCAGGATCGCCAATGTCTGTCTTTTTAGTCTCCAAAATAATTGCATCTATACAATGTTTAATTCGAATCATTCGCCTACTTCTCTTGACGAATATTGAGGGGGGCAATCAGAACTGACCTAACTTACCTTCGTCAGAATATATTATTGCCTGCTTTTAGTTTACATTAGTGCTAAATCTACCTTTTTTAAAATTTGCTGTCCTCCGAAATGAGAATATATAAATATACTACTTCCTCTGTTTCATCACATTATAAGTCGGTCGACGAATATCTAGTCAAGCAATCAAAACAAACTAAAAAAACATCTTTACACGATGGAGCATAGTGTCTTTCTTTTTAAAAAAAAACGAGGGGATACCCGATTTCCATTACAAGCATAACGGAAATACAATGTTTTGGTTAATAGAAAGCTAGAACAGAAGAGTTAGAGAACTGTCAGAAAGCAACGCTACGAAAAGCCCCACAGGCCTGGCCGCTTGGGCCATCACAGCATATGCCCTCTAACTATAGGTGAAAGTTAGACATCCATAGATTTTAACAAAGCAAAGCAAACTAGGAATTCGAATTTTGGTGGGGAAAATAAATTCCTAGTTCATTTTTGTTTTGAACTAGAGGGTATCCATTGAATATCCATGGACATCCAACCGCCACATGTACCTCTAACGGCAAGGGATCAGACCAGACTCCACCATATTAACCAACTAACATAGACTTTTTAAGCCTGAAATTACAGACAGTGCTAAAGACATTAGAAACTAAGACTTCCAACTATCTAGCTCAAAAAAGCTGACTACATGCTTCCCTTCACACCACCAGTTCAGTTTGCATCCTTGTCATCTTGCTTGTTTATGAGGACAATGCAGAATTTCAAGAAGCATTTGACAATACGAGACCTAAAGTGCATAAGCAAACTTGGTTAGATAGTACCAAATAAAATAAAATTGATCGGAAGGACAGAGGCCCCCACAGTTTTTCCTTAAGAAAGCGATCTTTACAGATTGAGGAAAAACCTCCGAACCTTGGCTATGCCAGCGGGGATTTTTTTTTTTTTTTTTTTTTTTTTTTTTTTTTTTTTTTTTTTTTTTGCCCTTAGCCTGAAATTCGCTCCCACTAAGATTCGAACGCATGACCTGAGGTGTGCCGCCAAAAAGCTCTAGCCGATTAAGCTAAAGTCTTTTGACTGCTTAGATAGTAACTATAAGGTAAGAGAAAAATGAGTTGAATGTTATATGAGAGATGTCTTTAGTTTGGGAATGAGAAGTACACAACTAGGTGAGAGTTTCAACAATTCTTGAAGAACCATTTGAAATCAAATTTTGACATTGTCGGATTTTTGAAACATTTCGAGAGGACAGTGGAGGAAAAAAAAACAGGTAAAGAATTAGAATTAGAATTTGAGGCAAGGAAAAAGATTCCAAAAGTGAAAATATGTGCACACCTGTGTTCGTGCAAGCAAGCTATGTGTACACTTGTGTTATTTTTGAAGCACATAGTGAATATGAAAGATCCATGGCAGCATGCTCTAGAGTGTTGGGCACAGAGTGAATATGAAAGATCCATGGCAGCATGCTCTAGAGCGTTGGACAGGATAACATATATGTTGTTTCTATTGGTAAATTAAGTGGTGATATGAGTTTTGAGGAAGAACACATAGTCACATGTGATCCTTGGAACCAAACAGCTTCATCTAGTTGTGGAATGTTCAAAAGGACAGGTATATTGTGTGCACATGGTTTGAAGTTCTTGATTTAATGAATATAAAGATATTGTCAACACATTATGTCTTAGATAGACTAGAGAAGCACGCAATGAAAGTATTCTAAATAGGCAAGGAAGAAAAGTGGTAGAAAATCCAAACCTGGAAGCTCAACCATGGTACAAGTTTTTGTCTAATAAATTTCACCACTTGGCATATAAAGCGGTTAGCCCTCCAGAATGTTGTTTGCTGTCTGGAGGATAAACTCAATATTTCTTCTAGTGAAATATTGAGCCAAATGTGAAACAAAGAGATGCCCTCCTTAGTGATGTTCAATTGAAAAGAAAGTAGCTTCAGTTTTTGGACCCCAGGAGAAAGAGAACTTGGATTGCTAAGCTATGCAAGGTAAAAGCCTTCTTTAGCCCTTGGATGCATGAGGAGGTAAGGTAGGTAGGTGGTGTTGAAGAAGCTAAGTAGCTAACGCACTAAGACTCTCTCGCACTCTTGTTACTCTATTTTTATCCTCCTGTCTGTCCCGATCATTCTCTGTTTTTATGCTCTACGCACACACTCATCTTGTGGCGGCTACAGGGTGGTCCCTATGGGCCGTGGACCACCCCGAGCTCAGCCCAAGCAAGGCCCAATAATCCAATCTAAAACTCCAATGAGCCTATCTCCCACTAAGGATCTATTTAGGAATTCTCGAGGGCCCCGATTGGGTGATGTGAGGAGTAACCGAAATTTCAACGCGAGGAACGGCGAAAATCGTCGGCGTTGCCGAACGTTTAGTTTGGCTGCATGCGTAATTAATCCTTCCTCGATAACTGTTGTGCGCTACGGCCACCATCTTCTATTTTAGTGCTGCTCGGTTTCTGGAAGTGCAAGAGACCGCCAATGTCCATCGTGTGTGTATAAAAGCACCTCAACCCTTTCGGCAAGCAGCAAAGACCTTCAAAGGGCGGAGGCACGAGGGGAACAACAACACAGCTCCGGCGCCGACGACGACCAGCCGGTTAGCGGGAGCGTGCGGCGCGTGGAGCCCGACGTGAAGGCGGCCGAGGCCGAGAGGACGCCGGGCCAGGCGGCCGATGGTGGGCGCCCCGCCCCTCATGCGGGCGCCCGGCGCCGACGACCGAAGGAGCCGGAAATGGCAGCGGCGCAGCTCACCATCATGTACGCGACGATGTCACGGGGACAAGGTGGCGCGAGGGAGGCACGGTGGAGCAGCCGCCGCCGCTTCGCGGTCGCCGCCAACGACCTGCCGCGGGCCGTGAAGGCGTTGTTGCAGCGGTTCATGGAGAAGCGCAAGGGCGTGGTCGCCGCCCACACGCGGTGGAGCCGCACCGTCGCCCGGGTGACCAACGTGACCATCTCACGCCGCGTTGTGATCTCTGGGACGGACTTTAGCTAGCTAGAGGATCGATGATGCTGTGCTGAAGAAGCCGATGAACAAGTCACGGTGGGGAAATTGAAATCTATGTAGATGTAGACTCGTTTTGTTGCTTCATTAGTTTTTTTTGACTGGAAAAATTTTTGTTGCTTCATTAGTAGTGAGACTCGGATCATATATATGAGTATATTTGTTATTACTAGGCATATGATTGTTGTTATGTGTTTTGAAGCAAAAGAAAAAAGTGTAGAGATGAAAAGATATGGTTTCTCATCCGGTACAACCCAAAATTATGTTGATAATTTCAAGTATTTTTCTCTGCTTATTATAGGATGGAAGCGGTGAGTATGCAAACATATAATGTACGTTTATGTGTGTCTCTAACTTTTAATTCACGTATATTCACCAGAGCTGCATGATCCGCCTCACCCGCTTCAATGCGTTGGCACCATGGGAAAAAGCACGGCATTTTTACGCTCATCCCGCATGGTGTCTTCGCCGCCATGTGAAGTATATACATGTCATGGTTATACATGTCATATGGTTATTTGCTAAGTATCATGTTGTCTATATGCTGCTTTCTCGATTTAATAGCTAAGTATCATGTCGTCTATGTTGCTTTCTAATTATGCTGTTTTTGTTTTGCCAAATCACATGCAGGATATGGTCAACAATGCATGCTACCTCTGCATGCATAATATTATCTAAAATTAGAAATATGGGTTATATTTACAATAAGAAATCCCAGTAGTACTTCTACCATGTTCATCCAACGACGGATTTGTATGAAATACGACTTTTTCCTTTTTATGGATTCCATTTAATTTATGGTCATACCATACAGTAGAGTTTAATTGAATCTTTAATTATATTTGTTTCAGGTTTATATTTATCTCATGGTCTATATATGTGATCAACTATCATTCTCAAATGGATGAAATTATTTTTCACAATGTGCATTTTCAAATCTTTTATAAGAGACCATTTTAATAAATTCCCGCCGCAACGCGGGAATCTATCTAGTATAATAATATTTGATTGATCGTCATTTCATCTGGCCGCCGAGCGCCGTCTCTTCGTTTCTATCGTATATTGAACTGCGGCAACTGCTTTGGTCCTGGCCGGTTGTCGCCCGCTCCTCTTCCCATCTTAGATCAAGACTGGAAGCCGGCTTCCACCTGCCTGCCAGCGCCCGGCAGTGATTAGCGAGGCAGCAGGAACCAGTCCCGGCGGCGATCAGCAAGGCAGCAAGGAACCAGCGGTCTAGCGCTCGGCGGCGATCAACACGTTCACCTTCACTTGTTCAGTAATCCAGTGCAGTATCTTATCTATATATGTGTATATCTATACTCATTTATCAGCAGGCTTGACAAGAAGTAGTAGTGATATTTTGTTCTTCAACTATTATGTGGTACGTAATTTTTAAGTACATGTGTTTTACAATTTATATACTTGTGTACAGACATGTTAAATTTATAGCGACAAAAAAATTTTACATGATGGACCATCCTAGCTTGAAATCCTAGCTCGCCCTTTGCACTCATCGATCTTTTATACCAACTACCATCAATTTGGCTCATTTTTAGTTTTATCCAAATATTCTTGTTTTTCAAAATTTATTAAAACAAATTCAATGGTGTAATCAGAATTTAATTTGATTTTTTGTTTCGAGTTATAATATGGTTTTAGGTAATAACATCGATGGAGCCCACCGCCACAAGAGGACCGAATTGGGTAGGGATGGTCCTCGCCGTGAGGACCTCCTCCCAATAAACACTAAACGCCTTATATCGTAGGATCCCTCGCAATGACTTTTTGCTCCACGGCCTCAAGGGCCTACCGGCCCCTCTCGGCCTTAAAGCGAAAAGCCTTACATTATTCTGGCGCCGGGCGCTAATTTCATATAGGGAAAAAAAGTAATGTTCTATAGCGTGTGCTATTCTCGCTATCACTGCAATGTATTTGCTCCACGGACTCGAGGGCCTAACGGCCCTCTTGGCTTTCGCCTCCGGCGTTATTTTCTATGTATTTTTGTCATTATAAAAATTATCTCAAAACATATCCAACATGGATCTAGTTTTATAGATCTCGTTATAATAAACACGATGGTGCAATCAGGCGTTGAATATGATATTTGGTTTAGCAAATATTATATTTTTAACTTGACAAAATAATGAAATAATGATGGGAGAGGTCTCTCTGTGAGGGCATGTACAACGCGGCTACATGAGCCGGCTGTATGCCGTACCTTTTACAAAATCCACCCCCCCCCCTAGACGACTGCTGTAGGGATAGTCGACGAGCTGCGGGATCCGGGGTGCGGGCGCACGCGATGGCGTCCCCGTTGCCGCAGCAGCGGATCCAACCCGAGCGGAGGCGTCCCCGTTGGCTGCGGTTCCGACCCGGCAGCCGGCCGCGTCCTCCCCGTCTTCCCCAGCGGCAGCAACAACGGAGGGTCTTCCTCCATGGCTGTAGAGTCCTACCTCGGCAACAATGGAAGTCCTGCTTCACCAACAAATACATTCCCATCTCAGTCTTGGTGGTGTTCGGATCCGTCATGGTGAATCAGGCCCGTCTTCCCCATCGGTGATTGTCCAGCAAGTCTTGGTTTTCAGTTCTTTGTGGCATGCCGTATGTTCAGTCCCTAGGTTCAAGAAGTCTTCGTATGTCAGTCGATTTCCCCACTGAACATGGCTGTAGAGTCCAGGAAGTCTTTCTGCATTTTTTTTTTTTTTTATTTAAGTTATCATCTAGTTTCCCCACTGCTACACTATGGATCAATTTCAATGCGTGTTCGTCTGTCAGCCATATGAGTTGTTCTCTGTATTTTCTTGTTCTCTAGCAAATCCAATTTACTTGTTCTCTGTAACATTAAACCTGAAACCTGAAATGGAGGTACAACTATGTCAGAATAGGTTTCTTTTTCTATCAATTTTGCAGGACATGGTGTGATTTACCTGGTGCTGTGATCTGCAGAGGAAGAGTTGTGAATTGAATGCTACTAGTTATTTGAATGATTGTGAGAGTTACCTGAATGCCATTTTTGTCTGAACCTGAAGTTACCTGAATGCCATATGTATGTCATCCTGAAGTTTAGTTTCAAATGATTCAAATGTTTGTTGCATTCAGTTAGCTAGTTTCAAATGATTTAAATGTTTGATCGAGTTTGGCTTGTTTTCTAGTGAACTGAATGATGACAAATGGTAGTTATGCTTGTGCATTTTCACTTGCTGTGATCGTGAGTAAACACTGTACAGAAATCCTTGTATCTACTTTTGAGAGAATTAGGTATATGGCCCTCAAAAAAGTTGTCTTAGGTATGTGGCCCTTTTTTTTTGAATTTGGGAATCCGGCCTTCAATCCAAATTTCTTTAGGTATATGGCCTTCCGTCTATTTTGAGGGTAACGGTGTTAACTATGAGGGTAAAAAGACTATTTTACCCCCTGAGTAAAAAATAAAAAACATAGTTAGCTGCTCATTTTTCTCAGATAAAAAAAAAAAAAAAAACATAGTTATATGGCCTTCCGTCGCATGCACTTGCAGTTGGTGGCCGCATCTTGCATGATTGTGTTGTGTGTGTAGCATGCATGCATGGGTCAGGTACCTTCTTGCCGCCTCCATCTTTCCCTGCTCACCATGCTTGTATTGTAGTTGCTCAGCAAAAACTTTGCCACCCTAGCTCACCATGCTTCGCAGTTGGGCTTGTGTGTCAGCAGCAGAGTAGTAGTGTATTCCTAACTGAATTTTGCAAGGAAATAAAGTTTCTACACAATCTCTAAACTGAACTCGCTGGAACTGGAATTTTGATTTGAGGTTGTGATGCTGATCATTTTTCACACCCACATAGAAATGAGCAGTTAACATTTTGCCAGAGCTGGAAAAAGCAAGAAATGTATATGCATAGATATCTGACAGAAGGATCCATGTGTGATTATGTATTTGCATGTTTTTTTTTTTTTTTTTTTATCTGAGAAAAATGAGCAGCTAACTATGTTTTTTTATTTTTTTACTCAGGGGTAAAATGGTCTTTTTACCCTCGTAGTTAACACCGTTATCCCTCAAAATGGACGGAAGGCCATATACCTAAAGAAATTTGGATTGAAGGCCATATTCCTAAATTTTTTTTTTAAAAAAAGGGCCACATACCTAAGATAACTTTTTTTGAGGGCCATATACCTAATTCTCTCTCTACTTTTTTATTGCTAGCGTGAGTAATACATTATAGCGTGAGTAAACACTAGCAAAAATCTATACTATAATGTCCCACTTAAATGCTCACAAAATTAACGGCTCACGAAAACAACGTCATCCGATTGGAGGGCTGAGATTAGAAATTTGATGTAGGTCTGACACCCTCACCTCCCACCGAAAATTCTCACGCATCGGGCGTTTGTTTCATGCCTCGCAACCAGCGTTCGAAGCCGGAGACATCACCGCAAAGACAAAAAAATCTTTACTACCTAAATAGGATGAAAGTAAGAATTTTTTTGGTGCGGTAAAAAAAGTTACCACCATCGCCTCGTCCGTGCGACGACGCCCTCGTCGTATGTCCGCCTCCCCGTGCGATACGCCTCTCCTCCCTCGCAACGTCGGAAAAAAAGGAAAAGAACAAATGCTCCGTGATCCTTGCTCCCTGCCTCTTCGACTCTGCATCGCACGCGCACGCCCACGCGGATGCGTCCTCTCCCTCCCGCTCCCTCCTCCCTGCCCTCGCGCCGCTGCACCGCATTGCCATTGACTCGCCGCGCCCTCGGAAGCAGTACGTGCACCCAACGTCCAACCGTCGGCAGGCCGGAGCCTTCCGCCTCCACTTCCTCCCCACGACCACGCCTCCTTCGTCCGCAACCACCATCACAGCCCCATAATCTCGCCTCCCCATCCCGACGACGCCTCCCCGTCACGACCCGACGGCTGGTGGTGCCTCATCATCTCGCCACCGGGTCGATGCCGCCGCACCTCTATGGCATCTCCAGATCAACGCCGACGCTGACGCCGCGCAGCCAGGTCTCCGGGTCGCCGATAGAACCAGATCAGGAATCCACGGCATGGTTCCAGTGGCTGGTGACGGCTCTCCCTCTCCGATTTGCATTGCATCCCTGGCCGACCCGACCCCACGGAGGTCAAGGCTGCAACCGGCTCCCCCTCCCTCTGATAAGATTGGTATAGTCGAGATCCATGGCGACGAGGGTGGGCAAGCAGAGACCTCAACAAGCTCATAGCGCTGAGCGGCTTGCCAATCATTTGAGTCCTACAACTTCGAGGGCTACATTATCAAGGTTATTTGCTTTGATTTTTTTTTTTTTTTATTGAGGTTTCTTTTGGTGTTCTGATCGTATCCTACAGCAGTAGAGCTTCACTACGACTGCGCTAACTGGGACTTGACTCCGGCATGGCGACTGCTGGTTTCCCTTAGATGCTGCATAGAAGGTAAGTTAGCTATAGCCTACTCTCAAATACCGCACACAGCAGGCTGTTTGAATTAATGCCTCACCCAAATGAGGATGAGTAGCATGGTGGTTTAGATGTCTAAGATAATAAGATTCATGCATCATCAGGTATCCTATGCAGAATTTTGATCGTTTGAGGTAGTTTATGTTTCTTTTGGTCCATGTCTCATGTATCCATTTATACACATGTACCGTTTTTCTATTTTTTCAGACATAAGAACTGCTGATTGTCTTTTAGTTGTGGGCAAAAAGATTAGAGGCAAGGCTTTGTGATTATATTCTGCTCTTTGCATCTTACCACACATAATGAACATCAATGCGTCATGGCAATAGTGATCATGATGGAAATGTACCTTTACCTGGAATCTGAATTTTGGATTGCTAAATGCACATATGCCAAATGAATGACTAATTAAAACTTGACCATTTTGATGTATATACCAAACTGAGGACATATTATTTCTTATCAGGAACTTTCCTCGCCAAATATAAATTTCCTACTGAGTAAGGGGCTTGTTAGGTTCAAAAAAAAAAAGGTTCAAAAAAAAAGGGGGCTTGTGATTTTGTTCCGTCCTTGGCTCCATGCAAATATATGTATAGCCAATTTTGGTGCTGGTATAGGATCATGTGAGAAACAAAAAATCCTGACTTATATGTCTCTCACGTTTCAGTTTTTGAAGAACAGTTACACAGGCCGGTCCAATGGGGTGAGGTCGACATCAGATCTCTACACCTCCAGCATGCCGCCTATTCAATTGGTGTTCCTGTATCAACAATAAGGTTATCCCTGCATACGAAATGTCTGTGGGATTGACCTTGTTTATTCTTTAAACAATATGACGCAGGCAGAGAAGGAAAAAGAATGGAAAATTTTGATTAAATTTGAAAAAGAGGGAATGCACTGAGGTAAGGATTTTACGAAATGTCTGTGGGATTGATCTTGTTTATTCTTTAAACAATATGACGCAGGCAGAGAAGGAAAAAGAATGGAAAATTTTGATTAAATTTTTAAAAAGAGGGAATGCAGTGAGGTAAGGATTTTTTTTTTTGTAGCCACCTGAACTTCTGAACCTTTAATTTTAACCAGATCATTCGGTTACTCCACTGATTGTTTTGTCAATCATCCCAAAACCATTCCCAAGAAATAGATGCTTGTGTTTCTGAAATTTATTCAGGTATATTCAGACATGAATGTGTTCAATCATTGGATCGCCATGTTGCAAAAAGCAAATGGGTAAGAATGAGACTCTGATTATTTTGATTTCTGCTGCATTGAGGATTGCTGAACCAATAAGAATTCTCTCAGATGACTTGGTTGTTCGAATGAAAAAAGATAGAGTTTGTTGACTGCTGGTAAGTATGTCTCATTGCCTCTTCGCTTCGAAGAGGTTTCCAATCTCTCTTATGCATTCGCAATTGAAATTTTTTTCACATCCTACTAATCCCTTATATGCTTCAGGATATGGTAGCCTTTTCATGTTGTACGTATGATGGTGGGATGGGGGAGAACACTAAAATGGACAATCCTTGTGAAAGGAGCTGGAGAGGGAAGATTCGTCGGCATGGTCGAAAGTGATAAACCCGAACGTAAACAGAAGGGATTGAAGTGTCCTCTTATTCCTCCAGAAGTGAGGAACTCCTATTTCTTTTTTGTCTATATCTGTCTGCTATACTGCCGGAGTAGATAAGCTCATTGAAGTCTAGCTTTTTAGCCTTTGGTTTATTTTCCCATGTTTTTTATATTCAGTTATAACATGTAAGGTTAGTTGGTTAAGCTTAATGTTGTCACTATTAAATTTGGTTATGTTAAAAACTTTCAATTCGTAAAAGGGACTTACTAATGATGTCTCACTGAATGAATTTATGCAGGTTGGAATGATGCTATTGGGCATGGGATTCGACAATACAACCTCCCTCTATTTTGTTTCGGGTAAAATATACAGCTCAAAAATATATGGCTCCTCTTGGCCGTTCCCTTTTTTCGTGACAAGAAAGTAGACTAGAAATACTGTTGTTCTATGTTATGAATTTTACTATCCAACTCACGGACCAATTCTTTATAGGGACACTTTTGTCTCAGCTAGAAGCGTTGGATTACACTATCTGCATTTAGAGCGAAGTGTGTGTGGCAACTCAAGGGGTGGGGGTGGGGGACTAACCTTACTATCTGAGGGGCACAATCAAATGAATGAAGGATTAGAACAAGCTGTGATTATGTCATCCAGTGCGGCGTACCAAAAGGTAATACACTCAACATCCCCTTTTTTTAGAAGGAAACACTCATATGACTGAACTCAAGTCGTTGAATAACTGAACGCAGCAGTGCACTAAAAAAAATGAAATGGTCTTTGTGATTGAGAGAACTGACAACAGCGATGCCGTATATGGCCAAATTTAGAAACTCCACACGTTGATAACCAATTGATTACAAGAAGAGATCTTTTCTATTACGATTAGTATATTGGCATGCTTGTGCATCACTGTATCTTGATCTGCATGGTCATGTAGACAATGTATGTGTGTAGGGCTGACATGGCATGGGGCAAAGGCAATGCTGGCTCCAAGAAGGAGATTTGGTTCTTAGGGATGTCAGTTCAACAATGTACTTAAACATCTTGTTAGATTTTTCAATACCATTATCCAATCTTATCTTATGCCACTAAAAATAATATCCTTTTCTACACTGATGTAACAATTTTACATTTTATTTGGTTCTGTCTACAGTTTTTTTTTCACCATGATGATAATCCTGAAGGTATTGAGGCCCGTAATGAGGTTAGCACGCCCTATATACACTATTGTGCATTTATTACTAAGCATTTCAAAATTTTGCTTCTGCCATTCAAAATTGGTGTCATCATATACCATCCTCTCACTAATTGTATGCATGTAGTCACTAATAAATGCACCTACAAATGACGATGTGTACCGCAGGCGACCTGCCGGCCGGATTAGCCGTCCTCGCCTCCATCCTGCGCTGTGGGCGTTGATCCCAGGAGGAAAGACCCATGTGTAAATAGAAACATTTTTACATGCTTATTTTGTATAAATGCCAATTTGCATATACGAGCTTCATTAATTTGGGAAAAGTTTTATATTCACTTTGCAAAATTGTTTTTTATTCTTTTCTTTTTGTATTTAAATAACTAAAACTTTGATTGAGTAATGAATTATGCTAAACTCTTGGAGATGTGCTCTTTTTACCTCCCCATATTGTTTTGGGAGTTGACAAATAACGTGATTTGAGAAACCATAAGTTCCAAACTATTGGACATGGGGCACAGAATTATCTTTGTATTCGAAATGAGAGGAAACAATAAACCAAAATCACTTTAACATCGATATTATTTCACAGTTTGTTATCTTATCATGTGATCCTCGTGTTTTTAGTATAAAAGTCTTGTTATCTCGTGAACAACGCACGGGCATGCTATAAAAGAATTATGGTTTATCTTATCATGTGATTCATATTTTTTTATATAAAATTTTGTTATCCCCCAGAAGAACGCGCGGGCATTTAAACTGGTAAAAATAAAAACAAAAACAAATGACGACGTTTGTTTCTCACACACGGGAACACTCATCGCGGACGCCACGGACGCCACGACTAGATCGCAAGCGCCGCTGCCACTGGCCACGACGGGAAAACTCAGCCCCGGCGCCACGAGCCGCCACGCGCAGGAGCGCCCGTGCAGAGCCTCCACGCGCGACACAGGACTCAGGAGACGGCGATAGAGTGCCTAGGGTTTGTGCGAAGGGTGCCCTTCCTCCAGGTCCTGATCGCAGTCACCGATGCTCGGTCCCCGTCGCGGTCGCGGAGTGGCTAGGTTTGGATCCCGATTGTGGATGGTCAGGCTCGGAAGCCGGCGGCGGGGGCTCATGGTCTTGATCTGGATGGCGATGAGGCCACATCCCCGAGCTCGCGAGGTCACACATCCACCGCGAGGATCCAGGCCTGCAGATCCGGTACACTACATCGAAGATCAGGCCAGCGCTCATGCAGACCCTTGTCAAAATCGCAAGGTAGCCAATCATATGTGTTAGCATCGTTATTCAGCTTTCATGCATTCATGTATTGATGTACCAGATCCTATCTGGTTATTTCGTGGTTTGTCTTCATGCAGATCCTTAATCATGTGCCAACACATGTACGTGGGGAGGATGAGGCCGGACGACTCATCGCGTACATTTGCACATCAAGTCAAGGACAAGATGCTGCTCGCTGGCGGTCATACAAGGTGCAGCAAAAAATAGTTTTCTTTCTTTCAGTGCCTTGCTTTTAGAGATTAGGTTAGAATGCCAGAAATTTTGGAAGAATATATGCTCATGACTTGCTTGTGTTTGTTTATGTTGTAGCAGTTTTGCAGGAGCAGCAGCAGCAGTTTGGCAGGAGAAGCAAGTTTATTGACAGTAAGATCAGGTGAAGTTTCTGTTGTTCCAATTTTAGTTTACCAGCAACAGTTCGATGGATGGCTTATTGGTGTGTTACTCTCAAAATATGATATGTGCTTTACTGTCAAAAAATGATATGTGCTTTATTGTCAGAAAATGGCATGTTTATTAGTTATTACAGACTTCAGTCTAAGTTAGGAATTGCAACATGTTGAAACACATTCAGTTAGGCTACTATTTGATAAAAAAATTTGATGTGTGCTTTATCCTGGTTGACTTGACTGCAGTGTACAGGTTTGATGCCAGCAACAGCAATGTATCTTACCTCTATCGGTAATAAGGATGAATCATGTGTCAGCGGGTAGTAGTTGTTTGAAGCTCCACAATGTAGTAGGGAATAAGGTGGAGCCCACATAAATAAAAAAATCCAGCCCAAATCGATGAACGTGGCCGCTCGCGGCTGCTCCCAGGATGCTACAGTGCTGTGTGACAGAATAATATGAATTCTTTATTCTTCTTACCCGGTAGTAGGCTTGCTCCTGGTTTATACTAGTACCGATTCTTCCTACCCCCTCCACAGTGTATATTCCTAGTAATAAGAGCTTGCTACCCTCTTATACCCTCCCATTGCGGGTGCCCCTCCCTCCATGGCAAGGTCTCTGTTGGGGCATTCTTTTTTTTGTTTGCCCTATATTGACCTTTGAAAAAAAAAAAAATATATTTTTGTGTTGTTGTAGTATTGTCGTAGTGCAAAAAATGCAGGGATGTTGAGGAAGCAGAAGCTGTAGCATGCTCGGAGGAGATTCGGTAGAAACAGATATAGAAGGTGCAACATGCTCAAGGCTATCAGTTCGTGAGTTTTTCTTTCTTTTTCAAGCAATTTTTTTTTGTTTGTTCACACGTACAAATACAAAAATGATCGCTACTAGGTGCATCGACCGCCCATGAGCTTAGGAGGGAAGGACGGTAGCTGCAAAGCTCAAGAATTGAGAAGTTGAATGGAGTGGAATAAACTCGTGCATGAACATTCACACTTCGCCAATCTCATGTCAAAGACTCGATTATTTTTTCAAGTTCTGTGTCAAGAGTCTCATCTTGTAATGATATTGTTGAATCCGTGATAATAAAACCCTCTTTGGCAAAGAGGTGGGTGTTCCCTTTGTAGAGATTGGTAAATCATTTTTCGTTGTTTGATTTGGATTACCAAATGTAATCGTAAGCGTTAAGCACGGGCATTATACTAGTTATAAACAAGAACACAATAGTATACTTGATTTGTTTGGTTCTATTTTTTTGTATAAGAAGAAATACAATAGTATACAAAGTTGTATCCACAATTAATCCCCGACATCATGCACATCATTAAACAGCTTTAAAACCGTGAAAGAGACGATCGTATACGACCTGTCTTTTTAGTTGTCTATACGTTATATTTGTGACTCTTATAGACGACCCGGGTTGAACATGGGCATGTACAGCGCGGCGATTAAGTCCTTCTGTAAGCCGTATTTTTTGCACAAAACACCATCATGACCGTACTCACGAGACGACGAGGCCGGCTCGTGCTCCCAGGCGTAGTCGCCCCAGACATGGGATCCGGCTGCGGCACACCGGAGAAGCAATGATGCGCGCCAAAATTGCGGAGGCGCCGGCTGAAGCGTGGAGCTACTGCACGTGAAGGAGGGAGATGCGGCGGAGCTAGCATCGGCGCTGGCTCCGGCGCTGTATCTGCGGGAGCGATGCATGCGGCGCTGGCTCCGGCGCTGTATCTGCGGGAGCGATGCGTGCGGCGGCTGCTCTGCTCTGCTTCCATGAGATGAGAGAGAGATGACCAAAGGAATGAGGAACACACTCGTGGGCTGCCTGTTGGGCTGGACCAATCAACATTTCCCTTTTGATTTATTTTCTATCAAACGGCAACACATTGATATACAAACTACAATATTCACGATTGATCTTAACTTCATGCATAACATTAAATAGCTATGGACAGGGAAATAGACGGTCCATTGTACGACCTGTCTTTTAGCTGTCTGTCTATCAAATTCGAGACACTTACGACCCCTGTCTGTGGATTGAACATGCACTAAGGCTATCTGCACCGCGTACTGGACATGCGTCTTGGAGGAGCACTTAGCGAGCGAGCGGCTGCAGCGCTATCTTGGAGGGCGTCCGCTCGACCCGTTCGGTATGCGCGGCGTCTTCCGCGTCGCTCTCGAGACGCCCGGCGTGGCCCACCTCGGCGTCGCGCGTCTGCCTCCACTCCCTCGGTTCCCTCGCCCCGGACCTCTCCCTCGCCCGGCTTCGCGCTCCCACCATGGATGGCGGTCGAGCTCGCCAACCACTCCTTCGCTTCGCTGCGGGGCCAAGACGCGCCGCGGGGGCCGCCACCGCACGGAGCAAAGGCGCGCCGCGGGGGCGCGCGGTGGAGGCGGCGGAAGGTGGAGGTGGAGGGCGCGGCTCCTCTTCCTCGGCGGCCGGCGGCGAAGCTGCGAGGAGCTCCCTCCCGGCCAGCCGCCGCGGCGCTGCGTGGCGAGCCCGGCTGGCCGGCTCGCGGCGGACGACGAGCGGCGCGGCGGGATTGGAGCACGGAAGGGCCGGCGGCGGAGCGGTGGACGCGAACTTAGTTGCCGAGGCGGCGCCGCGACCATGGGCTTGGGCGCCGGTGGTGCGCAGCTTCCATGGAGATGGGCCGGCGAGCGCAGTGTGGTGCGACGCGCGGCGAAGGCGGCGTGGCGGCTCCGCGAGGGCCGTGCTTGCCGGCGGTGTTCCGGCCGTCAGGTCAGGGCCGCGGATGAGAGCGGCGGAGAGGGAGGAGAGGCCGCCGGAGATGGCGCCCTCGACCTCGGCGGCGGCGTCCATGGCTGCGCTCGCGGCGGGGCGGCTCCTCCAAAGAACTCCTCCGTGCGGCGGCGGGGGGCAGGGTCACGGCGGCCGTATCCTCCCCGGGGGGGCGAGTTCAAGTAGGGGCAGGGCGAAGTGCCCCGACCGAGAGGCGGATGAGGCCGACGAGCGGCTTTTCCGCGGCGGGGAGGGGAGGGGAAAAGGTTCTGACGCATGGGACCCATGGGAGTATAGAGTATGGGATAAAGTTTGGAGGGTGCGGCAAAGCGAAAAAAAAAAAAAACATATAGGGCCCATGGTGCGGGTGGGGTACCGTATGAGTTTAAAGTTTGAAGCGGTGCGGACAGCCTAAGGACCATCCCCGCCCAATTTATTCCCTCGCGCAGGCTCTCCTGCCTCTCACACGCGTGTTGTGGTCCCGACGATAGCGTGGTTCCTATATCACGCTACAATAGCGCAGCAGCTCCGGTTGCGTAGCACGTACTCGGTGCCGGTGCAGTCGGTTTGAATCTGTGTCCAAGTCTGGACCGGCTTCACCGCAACGGTGGAGCAAGACCGGCCCTTCTCCTCTCCGGCCGTACAGTAACAGTAACAGTAGTCTGAACCGTGGAATTTGCCCGCTGAGCCGCCGCTACGCCCGAACACGCCTAGCACTGCCTCCCGGCCCCTCTCCTCTCCGCACGGTAATGAATGGAATGGAATTTTTTTTTGCGGAACTGAATGGAATGGAATTTGATGACATTGCTGTGTTATTTGGCTTGGTGAGAGACATATCCCTATTTTGATTAATCTCTGCCATTTGAATTACTATTGAATTCTCACCTTTTCTGAAAGGAGGACTTTGCAGGCCATTGGCACCAATCAAAGGTTGAAGGCTTGAAGCTGCACAAAGAGACGGCAAATGTAGCTTGAAAAGAATACCAAAGTTTGCTAGCAACCGAAATTCATCCTCGTCATGGGTTTCCAGAACTGCCAAACCAAATGTATTTGAAAGAGGCAGCAAGCCACCAAGAGAACACCTCTAGAGCGAGAAGGCTAGGAAACTGAAACAAGAAATATTTGGTGAGTAGGCTGTGGACACAATTGAGATGATGCTGCAGGCGTACTTGCTAAAAGATACATTCATACAATGTGGCCTAGCACATAATTGAAATCAGTTTCTTCTTTGCTACAGAAGAGCATTGTGAAATATCACAATGTGGCATAGCACATAATTTATTCATCAAACACAAAAGATACATTCATACATACTTGAATGCTGCTCAGGACAAGCACAGCATAGTGCCTAATAATTTTTCTTGCACTACCATTAAGATATGCAAACACTAACATTCATGGAAATCATTTCAGTGGCAATGGCGGCAGATCCATGGCTGCAGAATCCACAGCAGAAACCTATCCAGATGCCAGTAAGCCCAGGCCCTCCCGTTGCTCCACAGTAGTGTAGTTCCAATCACAATGGCCAAGCCACAAATGACCCCCACCTCAATGGACAAAACATCCCAATTCACCTCTTTACAAGAGCCTAGCGTCTCAGCAGCTGGCGGTATGTGGTTTGTGTCACAAGGATGTGACAGCGGCTTCCCACACAGCCCATCATTTCCCAGATACGATGTGTCTTGGAACGTCAAAAACTGGTTGGACTGTGGTATCGGCCCTGACAGGTGATTGTAAGAGAGGTTGAAGACCTCGAGGAACGATAAGAGTGCCAGTGCGGGAGGTATCTCCCCGATGAGCTGATTGTAGGAGAGGTCCAGTGACTCCAGCTGCAGCATGTTCGCTATCTGGGGAGGTATCTCACCGCTGAATGAGTTCCTTGACAGGTTTAGCCCCACGAGTGACTTCAGGTCACCAATCTCATTCGAGATGGTACCCTCAAAGTTGTTGTTGGAGAGGTCAAGGGTCGTGAAGACTGACAGGATGTTCACTAGTGTCAATTCTAACCCCTTTTGCATCACGGTGACCAAGTTTTTGTAGTAGTATGTAAACATATATTGCGGTATTGTATCATCATGCACATCGGGAGGTAAGGTTGACAGAACCGTCATAGCCTTCAACTTCTTCAGGAATCCTTCAGGTATGCTGCCACCAAAATCATTTGAAGCAAGGTCCAGAACCTGCAGTGCTGGGAACATGGAATGCATGTGTTTCGACTCCCCATAGTGATGATCAATGTGACCATAAAAACCATTTGACCTCAGAACAAGCACTTTTAACACCGGCAGAACTCCCAGCCAGTTCGGAAATAAATCAACTATCTGGTTATTCCCAAGGTCTAGGATTTGTAGCATGCGACAGTTGACCAGAGACATGGACAACTTTCCATCCAATTTATTCCCATTGAGATCTACTGCTGTGAGTGTACATTCTTTCCTGATCTTTTGAGGCAAGGGTCCATGGAAATTGTTACCTCTCAAGTTCAGTACCGTGAGATTTTTGCTGTCTTCCAACAAACATGGTGGTATCATTCCACTGAAGCTATTAAAAGAAAGGTCTAAGACTTGGATATAAGTCAGGTTACAGATGGAGTGTGGGACTTCTCCAATAAGGCTGTTGTTTGATAATGATAGGAACCAGCCACTAATAACCTGTGACCAAAATTCGGTTGTGACAGAAGAGTTGAAATGATTATTGGAGTAGTCTAATTGACCACCTACTGGTGGGGGTATTGGTAGAGCCCCCTCAATCTTGTTGGAACTGAGATCAAGAGTAAGGCCACCAGAACCTGTGGATACATTTGCCAAGTTTGACTGGACACTAGTAAATAAATTGTGAGAGAGGTTGACATACATAAAATCTTCTCCAGTTTCCCAGATCCAATCTGGTATATGTCCAGCAATATGGTTGTTTGAGAGGTCTAAGTCACCAATACATTTCTGTTGCCTCAAGAATTTAGGTACAATTGTCAAGTTACATGATGCCAACCGCAATGCTTCAAGACTAGGATATCCTGTGTAGGGATGATTGCCATCTTCTGTAATAGACAACCTGTTGCCTGATAGCAATAGTCTTGTGAGATTCTTGTAATTCTTGATGAAACTTAGATCCACTGTACCGATGAGATTGTTCGACGAAAGATCCAATTGTTCTAGTCCCACAAGCTTTGACAACAATTTTGGAATTGGTCCTTGCAGTTTGTTCTCACTTAAGTAAATCGTTTTCAACCTCAAAGATGCATTTGGGTACAGAAGAAAGCTTCCATTGAAGTTATTTTTTGAGAGATCTAAATACTGTAGGCAAGGATAAGAAAACAAAGATGCAGGTATCTCACCAGATATCAAGTTGCTAGAAAGACGAAGTGTGGTCAAGTTCTGTAGAGCAAGGTCGCCATCTGGATTTAATGAACCAGTTAGGTGGTTATTTGACAAGTCAAGCAGCTGAATCTTTGGCCATTGAGCAAAGGATGGAACGGGCCCATGAAATTGACAATTAGAAAGGTCTAGCCTGGACAGGTTATGAAGGTTACGCATGGATGCAGGAATTTTCCCAGAAAACTTGGTGCTACTAATGATCAAATGCTGTAAAGCGCTGTCTTGTATGAACTCTGACAGCTCTCCATATAGATCCCAATTATCTGATACGTCCAGGACTTGCAAGTTTTTGATATCTAGTATCCTTGAAGGGAAGGTTCCAATCAACCCACAGCCTTGAAGGCTAAGAACTGCCAGGGATGAGAAGCCTGCAAAAGATTCTGGAATAGGAGTAGGACTTTTGAAGACACTGAAATCAAGTGTCAGCCTTGAAAGAAATCGAAGCCTGGAAAGAGCAGAATCAACGTGGCCAGTGATTGTGCTAGACTGCATGCTTAGCTCTTGGATACCTGACGTT
The DNA here is from genome assembly GCA_015847255.1 of Hyparrhenia diplandra. Classification (NCBI taxonomy): domain Eukaryota; kingdom Viridiplantae; phylum Streptophyta; class Magnoliopsida; order Poales; family Poaceae; genus Hyparrhenia; species Hyparrhenia diplandra. Next base: position 56,150 of record JADLZK010011803.1, read on the forward strand.
GTATTATTTGAAGCAGCATGTGGCAACCTGATTGGACTTAGCAAAATGTTGACAGAATTGAGATATAGCTTTTGAAGATTGCCAAGGTTATCAATCAAGGTATCAAGGCTTAAGTTTTTTAGATCAAACCACATTGAGAGGTCTAGAGTGACCAGGTTTGAAAGCTGGCCGTTCTCAACAGGTATGTAGCCGGACAAGCAAGACTGAGAGAAGTTAAGGTACTTAAGGTGAGGGAGCTGCTCAAACCCACGATTGGACCATGGACTTCCATCAAAGCAATTGCCTGCAAGACTAAGGTAGCAAGCGAGGTAAGGTTAAAGATGTCAGACCTGAGATTACCCAAGATGCCAAGTTCAGAGAGGTCGAGAGCAGTGACAGTGCCCATCATGCCATCACATGTGATGCCTTCCCAGGTACAACAGTCTGTATTCACCTCCCATGATGAAAGATTTGAAGTTGCCAACAAGAAGCGGAAGCCGCTTTTGAGCCGTAGCAAGGAAGCACTTTGATCTTGCCGGCATAGGTGTGCTCCATGGACGACGCTTGTAGCTAGGATGATGGCACCGAGGATGAGAAGGTAGCATGGGTGGCAAAAAGACATGGTTTGAAGTTGGCGATTATCGAGTATGGAGCACAAGTTGAACAATGCTGATGAGAGTACGGGAGCATAGGTCTTGTATCTATCCAGCAATCACAATTAAGAAGACCCATACCATGGTAGAGGCCATAACCCAGACTACAACTGTCATTGTTGCACTTTAAGAAGGCAATGGCTGCGCAACGACCAAGACTAAGTAACTTCAAGGGGCCATAGGAGACTTGGTTCGTGGCACATTTCTTTTTCATCATGACTATCTTGCTAGCTTAAGATTCACCAAAATCCTATCTATTTTTTAAAATAAAACAACTTTTAGTCACATCACTGTGAAATGTCTCGATTGCTCCTTTTCAGTAATTATTTATCTTTTGTTTACCTTCATTTTCATTGTGGCTTTTTTTATGTTACTTTTTACTTCCAATCAATGTTTAGGCTATAAAAATAGAGGGCACAGCTTGCCAGCACCAAAGACATCTGTGAATTTCAGTAGGTAATTTTTCTGCCGAAACTTACAGTTTCAGATGACACCACTATCCTCGAAAGAGCAGACCACACCATTCTTCAAGACTGCCCCTGGACGGTTCTTCCTCCCAGCACCAACATATCCAACACCATGGCTATGATCCCTCATTGGCAACATCCAGGAACTAAACCCAACAAAATCCAACCCCACATGGACTGGGTTGCTAGCAAGATTGCGCCTTCTGAGTTCCCGAGGACCAGCTGGGGTTTGAATCCTCACGTAAGCCATTCTGATTCACAAACGGGGCATGGCTTTCAACCAAGCATTCCAGCACATTAGAGGAAAACAAAGATTAAATCGGCAGTGCCTAATTTGAAATTCGCTTGGGAGATACGCAGAACGGCAGAGGGGAGACAGACGAAGAGGGGATGGAATGGACACTGTGCTGACCTGCGGATTAGAGGACAGGGTCGACGATGAGGAGCAGGAGTGCGCCGGGCCACTAACTGCCGCCTTCCTTTCATCACAAGATGCGCCAAGCAACCGAGCCAATGACGTGGCGCACCACCAGCAGCCGCCGCCGGCTAGAGCTAGACGCCAGTGGCGGAGGTGGGAGAGGAGGTCTCGCTGGGCGGCGAGGGTGCCGGAGGGGGCCAACTTCAACTCCGGTCTTGGCTTCCGCCAGAGGATTCCACCGTGAGAGCGGGGTGAGCGGCGAGGTTGGCGACGCGGCCGCCGCGTGAGGCGTGAATGCGACGTCGGAGATCGACTGTGGAGCAGTGGCCGAGTGGGGAAAAAAAAATCTATCCGATGCTTCGAACGGGCAGCGGGGGCGTGAGGCAGCCGATAAGGGGATGGATGGTCGAGATTGCGTCCAATGCCAGGGGGCAACGGGTATATGGACGGACGCCTTCTTCCTGACAAGTCACAACCCAAATTTTGTGATGCGCCTTCCTTTACCCTAGGCTACTATGCTTTATTGCGAATTGAAGATGAAGTCTCTTGATACAAATCTCAACAAATAATGGATTCAAAAAAAAAAATCTCAACAAACAAACAAAGTTACAAAAAAAATAAGGATGATGACACATAAGCTTCAAGCCACAAGTCAATTAGGGGGTGGTATTTTCCTTTTGCCTGTAGAAGCTAGAGCAAACTCTGGTTTGAAAATTCACTTGCAGTGTCGCTCTGAAAATAACATTATTCCTTACTATTGAAATTAAATAGACCAACATATGGTGATCACAACTTCCATGAGGTTCAAAGTGTAACACAGCAATCCAAAGCATAAGGCAGTCAAAGCAGATTTCCAAGACTCGATCAATCTTTGAAAAAGTTACTTAACCCTCTCGAACTATGAGGCTACGACTACTCCTTGCCACGACCTTTAAAACCCGCTTTTAATCAATACCTTAAACTTTGCAAAACCGTCTAAATCACCCCCCGGGTCGGTTTTGGGAGGGCATTTTGTTCTGCGTGGTGTCCAGCGTGGCATGGTTTTGACACGGTGGCGCAAAGGGATGGACTCTGTGTGGGTTCAAGCCGGACTGACTGTTGTGGGCCCCGTGTGTAAGTAACATGTGCTACTCTCACCGGCAGGTGGTCCCCACCGTCATCCCCTACCTCCGACCAAGGGTGGCCTCGTTGTCTGCTGGGCACGCGGCATATCGCGTCTACATCCGCGACGGCGGCGCCGACCGCCGGAGCTCACGTTTTGCTTTGGGAGGGTAAAAGCCATTCGCTTGTTATTTGGGAGGATCGAGCCGCCCCGCGGCCGACGGCTAGCGACGGGGGCCCGCCTCGCATGCTCCCCGGCCGGTGGATCCCGGAAATGCTCACGCCGCCCCCCCCTTCGCCTCGAGGCCGGGCGGGACCCGCAACGGACGCGCCGCAACGGAATCACTGAGTCCTGTCGATCCTCCTCCCCCTCACCGACAACCTCGGCCTCGCGTGTCGCACTGCGTAGATGCCATTGCCGCCAAGGCCTCCGCGCCCATGCCAATCTGCGACTTCGCCGCCCATCGCCGACAACCTTATCGCCGGCGATGACCTTGGCGATGAGCTTGACGGCATTGTGGCGTCCCCACAGATGCACGCAGGTTCTTCAAAACCCGCAGTGGCGCCCCCGGCGGCGCGTTTCACCAGCGAGCCGAACGCGATGGCCAGCGCGCGCCGGGCACATGAGCGCGCTGGCCTTTGGCATCCTCGCCGATGTCGTGGAGCACATGGGCGCGTGTCCGCACGCACCCAGCCGCACCTATCCGCGCATGGAGCCCCGCACCTTCGTGTACACCTCCCGCCGCTTGGCCTTGACCGCCGCGCGTCCTCCTCCTCCCTCACCGGAGGCCGCTCCTCGAGGGCTCGACGCGCACGCCGAGGGCGCCGAGCTTGAGCCCGGTGGCGGCGATCCCGTGCGGTGGCGACGCGGGACGGGGGGCCCCGGATCGACGAGAGCAGCGGTGGGCGCACCGAGTGAGGCCCGCGACCGAGGCCTAGAGGAGCGCCGGCCCCTCCCTCCGGCTCGAGTCGGGCGCCGCCTCGTTGGAGCAATTGATCGCAACGCGGTAACGACCTCGGAGGAGGATGGAGGTGAAGATGACGAGTGGGACCCACATGGCGGTGAGATGAGCTGTAGACCTAATAGCCAGCGTGGCCAAACCACTCCACCGTGGCCGCCACGTAGGCAAAACCACCGAGCAAAACCGCCCTAGGGGGTTATATAGACGGTTTTGCAAAGTCTAGGGTATTGGTTAAGTCACGTACCCCATAGTTCGGGGGTTAAGTAGACTTTTTCCATCAATCTTTCAACACAAAGAATATGCATGCAAGATCAATAATAGCTTATGTGTGCTTTGTGATCGACTATGGTATGGAGGAAACTATTAATCATCTATTATATGATTGCTGCTTTGCCAAAAAAAGAACTGGAACAAAACTTGGGATGGATTGGGTCAGTGATGGTGAGATCCATATGAGTATTGAACGTAGTAGACAGCTGGCTGTTCCACCTTTTTCATGGAATTTTTTCTAATTGGTGCCTGGGAACTTTGGAAAAGTCAGGAACAAACTAGTTTTTGATGGAGTTCGTGGCTATAAAATTTCAAGGAAGAAGTTGGGGTTCAATCTTATCGCATTGGTGATTCAGATAGAGTCATAGTTTGTTTCTAGCTTGATACCTTGTGATGGGTAATTTTCCTAATCTTTTTTTCCTCCTGGTGTGGTAGTGTTTGTATAGGCTCCTCCGACTCCTCCCTCTATTCAAGTTTTTTTTTTTTTTGAACTATTCAAGTTTTTTCTTGGACCTCTGTTGTGGTTTGTTTTTATAAAAGTTTTGAATCTACAGTGGAGAACCCCCACATTAATTTACGTCAACACAAGCCGAAAGATTTTTTGTGTTTATTCTGGTAGGAAGATTTCCACAACCAGTAAAAGGCTCGGTGAACAAGTCATGGCCAATCAAAAGTCTATAAGGTTTGCTTTAGGAGAGGACTGAAGGCCACCATAAGCAAGGGCCACTAATCTGTTTGGAAGATGAGTGTTTTATACAAGGCCCCGATCTCATGAAATTTGGACATAAGCTGGGAGGTGCCACTACTGCTAGGTTTGTAGGTGATAATGTATGGAGGTAAGGGCATATGGTCCCAAACCTCTTAAGACGCATAGTGACCTTGGTGTACTGGCATTGTGTTTCATAGTCTCAGTGTGCCAGTGGCCTCCAGGGTGCCTCCAGGGTGACTCAGAACCAGGTGGCAAGGCGGTATGTTCATTTATAATTTGGCAAGTTTGACACTGAATTGGAGGCAAGTTCGACTTTTACTATCCATATAATTCCCTATAATTTGGCCTTGCATGGATTATAATCAAAGTTTTGATCATAATAGTAATCAATCTTTGTTTGGATCAAAATGTGTTCTATAATCTAATCATTATAATAAGAAAGCGTATACAAACAGTATAAATTGGTTCTCAAAGGCACATTCCTATCCGAACTCCAAATTAAACGATCTTTACATGTGTTTGGATCATCTTAACTAGAGAAAAACAACAATGAAGTCTTTCTTCAATTTGGAAAACTTTACAAAAATCGGCTTAGCATGTTTGGCAATCCGCGTGCTAGATAATTTTTTCCAAAATTATAATTTTATTTGTCTAAACTCGAACTTTGAAAGATCTATATATATATGCTTCATAGTATGTCGAGGAGAGGAACACAACAAAAGTCCCCATGTTTCTAATGTGATTTCTGAGTCTAGCATCTTTTGTCCATAATTTTGCTGTCAATAGATGTATCTTGACCAAGGATTTTTCATCTACATTACATGACCTACCTTTGTACGTAACAAACAATTAAGTACTGTCATCAATCAAGAAGGAAAAACAAAAGAAACTAATACGGTGATCAACAGCTGTTTATACAAATTGATTGATACCCCCGGATCTTTGCGGAATTCCAGAACACATTCCTTCTTCTCCGTGGCGTCGCTTATAAATATCCTCGTCCCATTCCCATTTCCTCTCCCCATTTATTTCCTCCCTCCGCTTCAGCTCCCTTTCTCCGCCAAATAAGCCCCCGAAAAGCAGGGAGGCGAGACGCGGAGGTGGAAGCCTAGGGTTAGGGTCCCCAGCTCCGCCGTCCCTGGGCGAGTCGAGAGATGGCCGCCCCTACCCCCCCCGCCGGCGCAGCCAGTGCCGCCGCCTCACCGTCGCCGTTCGCCGAGCTCGTCAAGACCCCTCCGGCCTCGAGAAGATCGTGCTTCGCGGCGCTCGCAACTGCTGTGCCGAGGTATGTACATACACGATTTCGGCATCGCCCACTCTCCTCCTCAGATACCTCTCGTCGTTTGTCTGGTTGTGCATACATACCGACTGCAGTGTGCGTGCTGCGGCGCGTGTGCTCGGGGCCGCGAATCGTTTCTATTTCGGCGCAGTTGGCGCAGATCCGGTGTGAATTCTGCTGATCCGCGGTGGGTTTGGGCGGAATTGATGAGGTTTTTGGTGTTCCGGTGTGCGATTTCGCCTGTCCGTGCCCTGTCCTGGTTGGATCGTTATTAGCGCATTGCATGATCCTCGTGTTGCGGGCTTGGAATCGAGGTATATATGGTTTCATGCAGGTGTTAACCTTCGGAATTTGCGTTAGGAAGCAGTATGGCGCTGAAAGGATGGGTGGGTGGTTATGGTTAGCGTTTCACAGCAACCACTGGGATTATTTGTCCAACGCTTGGGTGCTGCAATATAGTGCTAAGTATTAGGCAGGTAGAACTGAATGACGTGGTTTAGTGGCAACACCGGGTTTTATAGGCCTGTATTGGCAATTACAACTTGTTCTTCCATATGTTGTTATTTATATCAACAAAATGATCTATCTGAATAATAGTAATAGGCCACCTAGTTTCTCTATGGTTAGTTTTTTTATATATATATATGTATGAGGTGTGCACAGTTAAATCTTTTGGTCCCTGTAAAATCTGTACTACAGATCAGTTGAATATGACAGTTATGTGAATTGTTGATAGCATTTACATTCTTTTGGGCCTATTTTCAAAGACAAAGTGGAACATTGAGTACTATTGCCATTGGGTACAATTGAACTAGTGTTAGACTACAATGTCCTATGGTTTTATTCTTATTAATTATTCTTTGTTTAGTTCAGTTTTTTTTTTTTAATATGTATGAGGTGTGTGCATAGTCAAATCTTTTGAACCCTGTAAAATCTGCATTACAGATTAGTTGAATGACAGTTATGCGAATTATTGATAGTATTTATTTTGGGCCTATTTTTGAAAGACAAACTGGAACAGTGAGTACTATAGCCATTGGGTACAACAGAGAACTAGTGTTAGACTACCATGTCCTATGTTTTTATTCTTTATTATGCTTTGTTTTCAATTTGATTGTAGTATTACTAGATAATAAATTCTGTACTGTTTTTAGATCTATCTTTATGGAGGTCAAGTAACATCATGGAAGAATGACAATGGGGAAGAGTTGCTTTTTCTCAGTAACAAGGTACATGCTCCCTTTTATGGTTGCAAGTAACATTATCAGTTATATGGATAAAAAGTTGTGTGGGTGCATGTCTCACATACAGATATTATCCAGAGTTTTGGAGGTTAACCTTTTTGTATTGCTGTCCTTGTTACATTGTGTTGCATCCACTTGAATCCTGGAATAGTCAAGTTATACCTCTAGTTTTGATCTGCTTAGCTTTTTTGTTCTCAGAGTTGAGGCCAGTTTGATTATTCTTTAGCTTTAGTGTTAGTTTGCTGTATTGCTGCAGTGTTCAACATATATTGATGCACACATATCATCCTTGATTCATATGAATTTTTGAAAGAATTCTTTTGCAGGCTATTTTCAAACCTCCAAAAGCTATTCGTGGTGGTATACCAATCTGCTTTCCCCAAGTATGGTAACTGTTATCTGTAATTCTTTATCCATGTTTATCCATCATCTGGTCCTCATTGAAATCCACAATGCAGTTTGGATCACATGGAAATCTTGAACAACATGGATTTGCTAGGAACCGGCTTTGGACTATTGACAACAATCCACCTCCTTTACCAGTAAACCCTGGTATTAAAGCTTTTTGTTGATCTGATTCTGAAGCCTTCTGAAGAGGATTTAAAAATCTTTCCTCACAGGTTTGTTTACATCATATGGTGATCACTAAGTTTTGTCTCAATCTGATATAGCACACAGCTGATTGTGATGCCTGTTTGTTGTCTTGTTAACAGTTTTGAATTTCGCTTGAGAGTTGCTCTTGGACCTTCCGGAGATTTGAGTCTCACATCTCGAATCAGGAATACCAACACAGATGGAAGACCTTTCTCTTATACATTTGCATATCACACATACTTCTCTGTCTCTGACATAAGGTCTGTTTGATGTTTCTTCTCCTTAATTTCTTTTGAATAGTTAGTTTCCTTATCAAATGTTTTATTCTGCATGCTTTGGCATTCTCTTTGTAAGTGGAAGTTATAAAGATGTTTTGGGTTAAATTTATGTTTTTGTGCTCTGTTATGTTTCTGATGGGTCTTACTTTTTCTATCTTGCCTTGTCATGGAATTTACTCTCTGAGGCTGCATGCAGATTCTTATTATAATTGCTTGATGTTACTATTTTATATATCAGTGAGGTGCGTGTTGAAGGACTGGAAACAATGGACTACCTTGACAACTTGAAGGCAAAGGAGCGTTTCACAGAGCAAGGAGATGCTATTGTTTTTGAATCAGAAGTAAGTAATTAGCTCATTTTTAACATTACTAATTCAAATCAATATCTAACTATTTTGATTTTTCACTCTCAAGGTTGATAAAGTTTATCTTGCTGCACCCTCCAAAATTGCTATCATTGATCATGAGAAGAAAAGAACATTTGTCGTGACAAAAGAAGGGCTACCTGATGCTGGTAAGCAGGATTTGATCACACCTTATTTTTTGGTGAACCATTTCGATGTGGTTGCTGCAATGTACATCATTTTCTTATTGTGCTGGCTTCTATAGTTGTTTGGAACCCTTGGGACAAGAAGGCAAAAGCAATGCAAGATTTTGGGGATGCAGAATACAAAAGCATGCTGTGTGTGGAGCCTGCAGCTGTGGAGAGGCCTATTACTCTGAAACCTGGTGAAGAGTGGAAAGGAAGGCTTCTGCTCTCAGCGGTTCCTTCAAGTTACTGTAGTGGACAGTTAGATCCATTGAAGGTCCTTCAGGGTTGAAAATCCTCACTTTCTGCATCTTGTACAGGTGATACTGTACTCTGCTTGTAATAATTTGGATGCATTGCATAACCTGCTAGATAGGATTTTAAGCGGTGCCAGTATGGATGCCATGCAGAACCAGCTAGGTGGGGATTTTTAATTAGTTTATTTCAATTATTTTAGGATTATTTAGGCTAATTTGGTTGCATGGATACAAATAAAAGTTGCTTCCATGGAAGGAAGCCAATCCAAACCCTGGGCACATACTTGAGGTCCTTCCCCAATGTAGCAACATTAACAAGACATTCAGTATCCTAGACCTAGTAGCATGGCACAGTCATTCGACCAAACATTTTGAACAGAATTCTTGAATTTGTGAAATTTAGTAATTTTAGATTTTAGATGAGCAGGTAAAGTGAAATTTGAGTCAAAATGTAGCTTGATTGCATAAATGTTTCATTCTGCATGTTTAGCATGGCTGGAGTTGCAATCATCTATGGTTTTACACTTTTACACCCAAAACCTGAGTTGCAGAATTTGCTTGAAAAGACAATTTTAGACTTTGACCAAGTTTTATAAAAAACTTAGTTTTGTTTGGGTTTTTGGGAACAAGTTATGCTTGATTCGTATTTGCTTATTATGTGTGTTGTACCTATTTTTATCATGGTGCTACCTTCCCAGACAACAAGGGGCCAGTTTGGTTTGATACTTGAAAATTTTGCCAGGCCTGGCTCCCAGGTGTAGTTTGATTTTGGACACTTGGGGTCAGGATTGCTTGCCTGGTGCCTTGCTTGCTTCAACCCTTACAGGCCCTGATTTCATACTTGTTTCCGTTAGCTTGGAATAATCAGAAACTGAATTGCCAATTTTCACTTTGACTAAGTTTACAGAAAAAATGCTTGATACTGCATAGTTATAGAAAAAAGCTTGTAGATGCTAATATACTATTCTAATAAAACCTGATCATAGTTATAGAATCTGACTAAGGATTAAAGCTAAAAGTGATGAATAGGGTGGAACAGATATAGGGAGAGTATGGCCAACAAGAAATGTTTTGAATAGTCATCCTGTATTTATTGAAGCTTTAACTTGTTACTACTAGATACTAGTGCTTATGTTTATGATCCTCTCTAATTGTATGGTTTGTTTGGTTTCTGCAGAAGTTCATTGCCCTTACTATTTGATGCTGGGCTGGCGTCAACGCCGCATCGTCCTTTTGCCATTTCCACCCCCTATATTTCTGGTCCTTTTTGTATCTAGAATTTGAGTGATAGGTTGGTTCCGAATAACAGTCTGCTTCGAGCTTAGGATTGGGTTCTCTCATGGTGAATGTTACCGCTGGACAAAATACTGGCATACTTGTCAGTTTTATAAATCATTTCTGAGCTGCATAAATTCTTTAGCATTATGTTTTGGTACTTCCTAAATTTGATCATGTTTGGGAGCTGCTTCTATTGGGTTAATCTGAATAACACCATGAAGTTGAAGTAGGATCCCCTTTGTTACTTGTCTAGTGAGGTTTCAATTGGGTTAATCTGATGTGGTTAGCCGTTAGGCATACAGTATGTATGTTCCAGAAACCGAAGGATTGGAAAGAACAATAAAACAGAATGTTCTCTGTTCCAAAATATAAGTGTGTAGTTTTTCTAATTCTAGAATGAGCAAAGTTTTTTTTATATCTAAAGGAGTGACATATAATTTAGAATTTAGCCATGACGTATACAAAGTTGTACATATATATATTATTAGATATATAGTAATTTGTATATCTGAAAAGTTAGGATGACATGAGTGAATTGTGCTATGGGTTCTAAACTTTTTCTCACCGTTCATCTAGGTCTATGAACTTTTGTTTCGCTCATCTAAACGTTTCTCCACAGCTTATCTAGGTCTAAACTCCAAAGCCATTAAAACTAGCAGTCAAGTAGGGATTTCAAACTCCAAGTTAACAAGGACGCTCTTATTAGCGCGTGCTTTGTCTGAATAAACCAACAGCTAGGCACTCGTCAGCCTCTAAGCCCTCACATTGGCAACCAGGCCCCGGCCCGTTTGTCCTGGTGAGGTGGAGCTCTGTACGTAGGCCCTGTAGATAATTAAAGGCCCTCAGCTGTGTGTTCTGTTTAATGGCTACCTGTGGGCGTGGAGAAGAGTGTTTTTAGCGGAACTGTCGCAAATCCTGCTCTGACGGCATGAGGAGTCATCAATTCATCATTGTCCAGGTATGTTCGTGCGTACGTATATATGTGTGCGTGGAGAAGTGGGAATGTTGGCCGTTCCTTTGTGGTCGTAGATCGACGACACGTTCCTACGGCATGATTGGCAAAGTCATAACGTTGGTCAACTCGTGTTTATTTTCGTGTAAAAGAAAGAGGAAGAAGAGTTCAACGATAATATTCTTTTCCCTACGTACGTTACACAATCAATTTTAGTCACCCCAATTCAAACACCCCTAGTCGATGAGGGTTTGGATCCCTGTTAAGTTTAGTGGTAGAGCGGCGTCGCGTCGTCATCAGGGGCTGTCAAGTAAGTACCCATCGTCCTTCGAAGGTGCTCAAACGTGTGTGACAGGGGGCCTTGTGCGTGTTCTTAGCCGTAACGCGTAATTCAAAAAAAAAAACTACCATTGCAGTGACAGTGACCAAATCGGCGTGGCCGGTGTGAGTCCTGTCTTAATAAAGTTTCGCGGGCGTTTCATGCATATTAAATAGGGTGTCACATTAAATTCACTTTTGCATGAAACTATGAGGAGAGCAGGGAAAAGTTTCACCATGGTGAAACTCTTGGTGTTGTGTTAGGGGAGGTTAATGAAATCCCCAAATGTGTACCCAATAACTTATTCAAAAAATTGCGCAAATATATAATTTATTTTGTTAGCGACCTATTTTATCAAAAAAGATACTTGAATATTCTCATCGGGCACTTCTACCTTAGCGGCTTATTGTATTTTATTTATTCTATTCTATAAAAGGCTATTCCGAGAAAAAGTTAAACCTGAAATTTTAGGATACATTATGGCAGTGCATTGTATGTCTCTACAGGTGCTCTTGGGCGCGAGCATGACAGACCTATGTACACAACTCACCACCTCGCCATGACAAACGGGTCGGCTTGATTTGCCACTTAAGGGCTCACAGGCTGACAAGTGCCTAGCTGCTGGTTTCTTCGGACGAAGCACGCAGCGTTTCGTTAACGAGGAGTATAAAATCCTTTTTTTAAAAAAATATATTTATTAATGCATATTAAATGCATATAGGGTATAAAATCTAACTAACTGACTGGTTGGAGAGCAGTTTAAACGGTTTTGGACATAGAAACGGTGAGGAAAAAAAAATCATGGACCTAAATGAAGGGCAAAGTTTATCCTACATGGGCGGTGGGGAAAAGTTTAGGAGCCATAGCATTTCACATGTGTTAGAAAAAAGGTGAAATCCCCATTGAGACGTAAATAGAGTTTCACCATAGAACTTTGATACAATAAACCGTGCAATGAGACCTGTGGGACCTATGAGCTTATGAACGAATGAAATTTAAACTGAAATCTAGACGGAGACGCCTATTTCACGCTAAAGTTTCACGCTCAAAGGAGGTGAAAACTCTTCATGAGACTGGCTTTGCTTATTGTACTTGTTTTTATTCTATTCTATTCTATAAAAGGCTATTCCGAGGAATTTTTAGGTAGATTGTTACACCTGAGAAATTTTAGGATACATTATGGCAGTGCATTGTATGTCTCTACAGGTGCTCTTGGCGCGCGAGCATGACAGACCTATGTACACAACTCACCACCTCGCCATGACAAACGGGTCGGGACCTGGTTGCCACTATAAGGGCTCACAGGCTGACAAGTGCCTAGCTGCTGGTTTCTTCGGACGAAGCACGCAGCGTCCTCGTTAACGAGGAGTATAAAATCCTTTTTTAAAAAAAGAAATATATTAATATTTCAAGCCTCTGATTGATCAATGCATATAGCTGAGGAGTATAAAATCCCTAACTAACTGACTGGTTGGAGAGCAGTTTAAACGGTTTTGGACATAGATGAGCGGTGAGGAAAAAAAAATCATGGACCTGGATGAGCAAAACAAAAGTTTATAAATCCCACACGGTGGGGAAAAGTTTAAGGACCCATAACGCATTTTCACTCTAATTTAAAATAAAGTGAGTGGCCTGACTAACAAACATCTGAATTACTAGAACTGAATGTTACGATTGGATTAGGGTTGTTGCGCTTTGAGGGCGTTTTGTTATAAACTTACTCTCACGTTTCCGGACCTGTCAATTACAGAAAAAGTCAAAAAATTACAAACTTCAGTAGCAAATTATTTATTTGTATACAAATTTAAAGCAAAATTGCATCAACAGATTATATGACATATATTGTATAAGATATATTATGGATCAAAATATTTCTTGTTTTTCTCTTTAAAAACAAATATATAATACTCCACAAATCTGTACACCACATCCACAAATGAATAAACAAATCAAGCTAATCAGCGCAGAAAGTTACCAAAAAAAAAAAAAGTGAAAAACGGCAACAAAAACTGCACTATAAATGCTGAAATTTTTCATGTTTATAGATATAATAAAGATAAAGAAAAGCATAACACTGACATCATGTCTTCAACATCAAAACTGCGAAAATCCTTTCTCCTAGGACTTATTTTCCTGCTTCCTATAGCTTTTGCTCTGCCAAGTGTAGTGTGAATTGAGGAGTGGTTTAGGATTGAAGTGAATAATTTGCTCTACTAGAACCAAAAACAAATGTGTAGTCCTATTTGATTACAGTGAACTGATACTTGTGTTTCTGTCAAGAACACTGTGAGCTGATGGCAGAAGCAACACATTTACAAATCGGGCACCAATTCTTTTGCTGAAGCCACTGTTGGATGCAAGTGGTATGGTAGTAATGTTTGCATGCCATCTTGGCCACCTCCACACCAGAGGAGTACTCCTCCTAGGAAAAGCATCACAAGGAAATACAATAAGCTAAAGCTAATGGTAACGGTAAGCATCACAAGTGATATGACTGTACTTTTATAATTTACGTCTCTAACATTGTACTATCACAAAATACGAAAATACCTGACATATGATGCATTTGATGTCACCATCTTCATGGCTGCTTGAAGTTGTGGGCACATAGTGGCTTCTCTTCAGACACTCAGAAAGCGCATCATCTGAAAGGCCAGTGCTTACAGTACCTATTCTCTCCCCAAGCGCAAGCAAGTCCTATTGCATGATGCATCCATGTCGATCAGCAGACAAAGGGAAAAAAAGTTAGAATTCCAAACAAAGTATGTATGAGACTCTCTTTTACATAAATATAATGGAAGGATGTTAGTAACAAATTGACAGACCGGTGAATAGATGTACCTCATAAGACATGTCATCAATGTCCATTCTCATACCCTATGCTGATCATTAAAGACATAGTAATCCTCAGTCTGCAAGGCATAATGTCATTATTAAAAACATACTGATCAGCATTACTGGCAACATGAACTGCTGCTGTCATCACATTCACATTATTAATAAGTGACAGATTAGAAAAGCATTTGAGATACTAACTCAATGAATCGGTTCAAATCAGAATAGTCAGAACACTAGTTCTTACTGACAGGTTAATTGTGGGAAAAATGGAAGAAGGGATTGAAACAAGGGAGACACTAGACTTGATGGCATACCACACTTATCAGATACATGATTCAAATGGTTTGGATTATCAACACTGTTAATGGTAATATCTAAAAAAAAAACATACCTCTTCACTATCATCCATATCAAAGTGCCAGTATTCACTGTAATCATCTGAAGTATCCTCGAATGATGATATTGGCCCTTGCTGTAGTCTATTCCTGTGCCTCAACAAGCTTCGAGATAGAAACCTGTCTGAAGGATCTTGGTTCGAATTTCTTGTCAACACATCTTCCCTAGAGCTACCACTACTCTCTCTGGCTTTATGCATCCTCATAGCTTCTGCATGCCTTGCAGTCCTTCCACCATCCTTTCTCATTCTCGAAGCTGGCCGACATATTGATCTTGAAATCGATCGGCTACTGCTTGATGTGTTTGTTGATGGTATGTTAGGACTACCCAGTCCACCCAATGAGCGTTTCCTGGATGCACTGACCCTTTCTTTCAACCGAGCCAGTAGATAACACCCGGGATTTTCTTTTCGTCTTGGTATACTGTCAGTCTCACCAGAAGAACTTGCTGTGTTCCTACTGGTGCTTCGATCATAAGAAATACTTCCTTGAGGGGACATCCTGTTGGATTTCCTCAACACTTGTGATCTCTGAAGAGCCGATGTTTCCATGGATGCCCTGCTTGTCTTCCTATCTTTGTTCGGGAAAAGCTTGCTGCTGCACCCGAGGCGGGTACAACATGTGGTGGCCTTGTGGCGTGGGCTTTCTTCCCTAAAGACAAGAATTGAGCCTCCTTTGGTGACAAGAAGGCCACTGACTGTTCTCCTTCCCATGGTTTCATCCATATCAGATATTCAACTGAAATAAGAAGCAGATTAAATTAGTGAAAGTTGAACATTTGAAGTTAGCCAGGCCATACTTCAATTGAACTGACAACACAAAAACTTTTCTGAACAGATTGACTACAGTGGACAAGATTATGGCACATGGGGACCACTGCAAACACTATCATCATAAGAAAAACAAGCATCTTCCCTGCGCATATTAGAGAAGATGTTGAACTACAGTTTGAGCCTGAAACAATAGGCACACATCAAAAGGTGCAAAACTGCAAATGATGCATATATAACCTACAGAGATGGAGAAGAGATATTCCTAAGCCTACATTACTCAGAAGTATCTGATCAATGCTACTTTTGTGTGCAAAACTTGGCAGCCTTACAAGGAAGAATAAACGACTAGATGAAACAAGGTATTTCCCACATCGAAACCAAGGCATCAAATAAAGAGTGCAGGCCAGAGAGGTTGTTAGAGCTCAGGCTTCTGAGATTGTATCGGTGGTGGATTGGTGGCCGGGGCTTGAAGGGCCAGCGGCATGGAGGTGGTGCCGTGATCGGCGTGATGGTGCAGGAGCTGTGCGTGCGTAGACTAGCAGCGGGAGCGAGGGGTAAGGAATGCCAGGCGCCCTAGAGAGATTAAATCTCAATCCTGGACTGATTTTATTGATTCATAGAGTTTGCTATATATAAGACTCACATAACTAATTGTCCCTGATTTCCGGTACTCTAACACCGACTTGACTAACAAACCAAATCCAAATCTAATAACCAACCAAATCTCCTAGCTAATCTCTGCCAAACCGACTAGACTAAGGACCTCATGCGCCTGGTGACTGCTCCCAGCCTGACTCGACATGTTCCTAGCCACACACATTGCCCACCATAACAGAGGTCTAAATATATAGGAAACGAAAAATACAAGCTAGCAACCAAAACTGAAATTTGCTTGCAAGAATGAAATAGAAGCTCTGACAAAACTGAACCAGCTCAACCAAATTTGACATTGACGTCTGCGCGTGTACGTACAAATAATGGGGCAATCTGGCCTAATCAATGGCATATATATTTGAAAAGTATCCCCACCCAGTTAGGTAAATCCTATGAATATCGACTCTACACATGGATTAGGTATTGAGGTGCTTCCCACAACCGTAAAGCTTATGGGAGGATGAAAACCCACCAGAAATAAAGTTACTGGTAGCCTAGTGCCCCTCCCTCCCTTTCTAGCTGACATTATTGCCTTTTGCTGAAAGGTGAATCCACTTATACACCCACCAGCATGCTAAGCACTGTAGATGAACAATTGAAACGTGATCCGTAGAGTATTGCGAATTGTGATACATCTAAACTACGGAGAAGATGCAGAAAAAGCAGAGGAAATCTAAGTACTAGTTACCACGATATAAGGGTACATAAACTAAACGAACAGAAATTTAGTAATCATACGAAAAGAAGCCAAAAAAACCAATTGTAAAACTATCAACAGCCCTGTCCAGATTGTGGGGATAATTCTTCATCAGAATCAGAAAAATAAAACAAATTGGGGATTGCAAGATAAGAGTTCAAATTGAATTGAGCACCTCTGTTACGGCATCAACGAGAACACGCGCATATGATCCGGGTCGGGGCGATGATTCTCCTCCGCCGATCGCAAGGGCAGAAACAATTTATATGTGGCCAAGGGACGGATAAAGCGGACAGAAAAAAGAGTAATGGATCGAAATGACCGCCGCTGTTTTGGCGTCAACCAAAACTCCAAAATTCGCCTGGTCGATGGGTGGTAGATTTGATTTGATTATATACAGAAGAAGAAGATAATATGATCGCACATTGCATTACAGGGGACGGCTTATGTACGAATAGTATATAAATAAATGCCGAGACTAGAGAAGAACAATTACTAATTCCTAATACAGCTCTCTGTCGAACGGACGGAACAAGGAGAAACAGACAACCAAACAAATTCGACACCGATAATCGATCGCCTAATACAAAGGGAATGAATATTCAGAGGAAGACTGAATCAGTTTGTTGGCATCGCCGACCCCAATTTGAGATACGAGGCATCTCAGACCAATGAATCGGCCGGCTCGCAATGCGATTACATACACAAACCCCACCCACAACGACACGAGGACGGACGGACGGCCTGACGGGTTCCGCGAGGCGGCTGATTCAATGTCGGGAAAAGAAGAGAACGATCGGCGGCGGCTAAATAAAGCAGCAGCGCCGTCCGTCCGTCCGTCCATCATCGATCGATCTCCAGCTTCAGTCACCATTCTAATCTAGGAACTCGGAACAACGAGTGAGAGCGGGGCCGGGGAGGAGGAGGAAGAGAACGAAATATCCGAACCTTCTCCGTCGCGCCGGGCGGCCTTTAATCCTCGTCGTCTCTCCGCCGGCCTCGGTGAGGACTGAGGAGAGCACGAAGCAATTCGACCCGATTTAGAGAGTGATGATGATGGAGAGAGGCGTCTGCTGCGTCTTCCTTCCCGCCCGCCATTGCAGGGGAAGGTGAAGAAGCCAAATAAGCAATCCTATAGGGGGGTCGCGGCGGCGGCGGTGCCGATCGCTGACGGGGAACCGTGGGACGGGCGCACACTGACAGGTGGGGACCACGGGCGGGCCCGACGGGCGGCGTGCCTGCCACGTCATGTCAAACGGATCTCCTGCATGAGTTGAGTGCTGTGTGAGTCGCCCGCATTTTCGTCCTCTATTTTTAGCATCTACCAATGCTTTGGTTTTCAAAGGCACACACACAATTGATATAGTAAAAATATATCATTATGGGAGAAATAATTAAATCCTGCGGAAATAAGCTGAGATGTTACGGTGGACGGTCGATTTGCTTCGAAATGCTCACAGAATGCAATTTCTTTTCTGGTTCCTAGGACGACGTACCAAACGATGCAGGAAACAGTTTATCTTTAATTATACTCCTCCTCGTTCCAAACTATGCTATACTTTTATATTTGTATATAGACACAAGTGTATATCTTAAGTTCTTTGTATCTAGAAAAGTTAAAATAAATAATAATTTAGCATAGGGATATGCACTGTACTGGACGAATAACCACCTTCTTCGGACCTGGTGGTTTCAGCAATGGTATTTCTTAGTTACATGATGTTGATCCACATGGTCAGATGAGAAAAATAAATCTGCCATAAATTCTCTTCATATAAACTATAATTCAGCCGTACCATATTAGCGGTCATTTGACCTTGATTTGGACAAATATTTTTCATGTTTCATATATAGTTCACCTTTAAAAAAAATTCAAACTTTATAAGCTCCGGTCAGTAATGAGTTGGGTATAAAAATGCACATATAATTTTTTTTTTTTGAGAGCGTAAGACACTCACACACGCACGCTTACCACTAAATGCATAAAGTTCTAGATAAATCCACGAGAAAGTCCAGAAAAAGGTCGCGAGGGCCCAGGGATTTGAGCGCAGTGGGTACTTGCATTTGAAACATCCTACCATTGAACTACGAGCCAATTCACAAATACACATACTCCCTCACTCCCATTTTGGTATAGAAGTTGTTTTTAGACGAGGTTTGGAGTCAAACATCGGGAATATAAATCATCAATAACTTTTAAGTTGTTGAGTTTGTAAATGTAAAAATTATATGACTAGATTTGTCTTAAAAATACTTTGATAAAAGTATACATATATCACATCTCTATAAATATTTTTATAATAATAAGAGGTCAAAGTTGTGTTTTGGAGGCCGCGGGTAACGCCCTAAACGACTTCTAATATTATCTGTCAGGGAGTATATTGTTATATATTCTAATAAATATATAAAAGTATTTGTAATAATATTGCTTTTAAGATATTGTTCGTCAATTACAAACCATATGTAGTTATTCTGTTGTAAGAGAGACTAATAGTCAAAACCCACCTTCCAAACCTTGATCATATTAAAAATATGCCTTACGTAAGATGACCATTTCAATTACTTGAAATATAATAGTACGACATTTTTTTTTATCATTTTTCGTGTCTATAAGCGTGCAGTCAATGTGATCCAAGTCAACAGGTGTGACCTTATTCAGTCCATATTACTGTTGTTGCATACAAATGCTCTTCATTCAAACTAGGTTGGCTAAATTCCGGTCAACAAGAAGTCAGTTATGGCCGTTTCTGAGATGCTTCTCTCGTGCTTCCATTTGGACTTCGCGTAGTTTTCTTCCCATGTTTTGTAAACCGTGGACGGGCGCACACTGACATACGGGCGGGCCGACGGGCGGCGTGCCTGCTCACGTCATGGTCAAACGGATCTCCTGCATGAGTTGAGTGCTTTGTGAGTCCGTATGTGCCCGCATTTCGTCCTCTATTTTGCCTTCTATCTACCAATGCTTTGGTTTTCAAAGGCACACACATATTAGTAAAAATATAGTGGGATGTCAAAAATTAAATCCTGGGATGAAAATAACGGAAATTGGCAAAAGATATGTTACGGTGGACGGTCGATTTGCTTCGAAATGCTCACAGAATGCAATTTCTTTCTGGTTCCTAGGACGACGTACCAAAGGTCCGATCCAACACTTCCCTTGGTTGATTGTATATGCAGGAAACAGTTTATGTTTAATTATACTCATCTGTTCCAAACTAAGCTATAAAATATTTGTATATAGACACAAATTGACCATTCATTCATGTATATCTTAAGTTCTTTGTATGTTATATATTAAAATAAATAAAAATTTTAGCATGACGGGATATGCACTGTACTGGACACTTAACCACATTCTTTCAGACCTGGTGGTTTCAGCAATGGTATTTCTTTTACATGATGTTGATCCACATGGTCAGATGAGAAAAATAAATCTGCCAGTAAATTCATATATTTTATAATTCAATGCCGTACCATATTAGCGGTCATTTAACCTTGATTTGGACAAATATTTTTCATGTTTAAAGCACAATATATAGTTCAGAACATAAATACCCACATTTACAATTTGACCATCTTCTATTTTTTCAATTTTTAAAAAAATTCCGGTTTGGACTTCAAACAGTAGTTTATATTCTGTTATCCATGCATTTTAAATTTTAGTGGTACGGTCCCATAAACTATGCACATATAATTTTTTTTTATTACTCATCTTGGAAGAAAACGACTCACTGATCCTTCGACCAGTCCTAAACGACATAAAGTTAAATCAAATCACCTAGAAAAATTCCGCAGTCATGCATGTGTTAGGGTGAGGGCACAAATAAAATTAGTTTTGTCATTTCCCACCAAGTCGAGGCCTGTAGAAATATCTAAATAATTACTCTTTTGCTATTGATAATGAGTTTTTTATTAAAGTTGTGTTTTTATATAAGCTTTTCTCGTGCGATTTATTAGAATCTTTGATCAACAAATTTTTGAAGTATTGCTTTTGTTTCCATACAATATCATGCAGTCATAAAACATTTCATTTAATATTTTAAATCATCAATAACCGGTTTAAGTTGTTGAGTTTGTAAATGTAAAAATTATATGACTAGATTTGTTGTTGTTAAAAATACTTTTGATAAAATGTATACATATATCAACATGTTCTATAAATATTTTTATAATAATAAGAGGTCAAAGTTGTGTTTGCAGACTTTCATTGTTCCTCTATGCGCACTTCAATACTCATTCCCTAGGGACTATATCACTATAAATAAATATAAATTTAATAAATCATTCTACTTAAGAAATTGACTCACTATTCATATTGTTCGTCAATTACAAACCATATAGCCAGATTTATTCTGTTGTAAGAGGGCTAATAGTCAAAACCCACCTTCAAACCTTGATCTGATATATGCCTTACGTAAGATGACCATTTCATTTACTTGAAATATAATAGTACGACATTTTTTTATCATTTTCGTGTGTCTATAAGCGTGCAGTCAATGTGATCAAGTCAACAGGTGTGACTATTCAGTCCATATTACTGTTGTTGTACAAATGCTCTTCATTCAAACTAAGATTTGTACAAATTCAGTCAACAAAGAAGTCAGTTATGGCCGTTTCTGAGATGCTTCTCTCGTGCTTCCATTTGGACTTCGCGTGAGATTTTCTTCCCATGTTTTGTAATACGCAAAATCCACTATTTCCAAGATGCGCGGGGATGGTCACATCAGTTTGAGGGGTGATGAAATCAGCATTGATAGTGACATTATACCAGAATAATCAGGCAACAGTTGTTGAATTAGTGATTAGTGAATGGTCACCACGCACGGCAATTTCTCGTGCTTCCACTCCTCCCATTGGGCAATCCATCTGCGAATCTCGGCCCTTCAAACCTGTGGTATTTATAACTGGGCCTTCCATGGGTTGAGTTAGATGACTGGCCCAAAAGTTGGCTGAGTTAGAGCACAAGGAGCAGACTGGATGAGCCCAGCAGGGTAATGTTTACAAGCCCAAAACAGTAGCGCAAGTTAATGGCAGACGGGGAATCTTCGCGCTGACCACCCTTTTTCGGCCATTCACTCTTTCAGCTTAATAAGTCAACAAACTATTCCTCTGTTTCTGGCTGTTTCTCGTGTGGCGTTTCCGGCGTTTTCTGTGGCGGCGGCGGCGGTGGTTTGGCGCTCACACTCCCTCTCCTCGTTCCTGGCGACGCTTGGAGCGAGATACCGCAGCCCGCTCGAGGGAGGTTCGCTTCATGCCGGTCCGCATTGACGAGCACCTTCAAGTACGCCCGCCGTGCCTGTGCCTGGTCGTGCAATTACACCGCCGTTGCCCTCCCTTCGCGCCCGGTGTGCCACGCACCTGGTCCGATCCAGGTCGATCTGCGGTGAGTCGTATTCATCTTTCCTGCTGCTATCGAACCACGATAGACCTGCCTTCTTTCCCTATACACTGCCAACAACCCGTGGCCACCCGGCGAGATCAAACCGGGACGTGAGCTATCACAGGATGCGTCGGAGGAGTGATCCTCCAACAGCGAGGAGGAAGAACACCTTCCTGTCCGTACCTGTTTCTGATGAATATTTTCCTGTCCCTTCCTCAGTCTTCCACATCTTCCCTTTTATGGAAGGTTAGTTCTGATAGGTAACATGACAGCCCACAATAAGGCCAAAACCTACTATATACCAGCCCATATATTCTATAGTACGGGTATGTGACATTACCGCCCCCACAAACCATTGCTTGTCTACATGATTGCCACCTGATCCCATTAACATTCAAACATCCTGAACAGAGCATCCTCCCAATGTCATACTCTGCTCACAACAGTAGTTTGGTAATTAGAATGGTCACTGTGTTGGGCAACAATTGAATACCAAGCTGAACTCAGGGGGCTGAAATCATTTGAATTCATGAGGTATTTGATGAAACACTGAGGGATCATTAGTCATATCATCATTTTCTGGGCTAAATGCACTTCGCTCCATGGGGACTTTCATCGATCACATACTGGGTACCATATATTCCATGCTCTTCTAACAAGGATACCCAAGTGATTGCAAGCATTTCATCTCATGCCTGAACATGCTCCATAACAGATATGGTATAAAATGACCCTTGTAGAGATGGTTAGTATATTCTTTGGACAAGAGGCCCACCACACAACCTGTTGAACGTAGCACTACCCAAACTCAAGTACTGTGACGAGTCCTTAGCATGGAGAGTCATACAGTCGTCATCTTGCTCAACATCTGAAATCCCATTGCTTCTGGGAAAATACTCCACATTCTGAGATTGCTTTGTGAAAGATGAGGTGTGGTACTGACATGTGTAAGCACACCCAAGGCTAGTTGTTGTAACATACCATATTTGTCCAAGTTAGATAGCATCTCGGGAATCCCACACAATTCTGAAATGCATCTTAGCAAACACCTGACTGTGGTCAAGATAAATCGCAATTTCTTGCACTTGTTCAATCCATATGTTTTTGCTTGTCCAGATCGACACATATCATGTTCATGGCTGCACTTGTACGTAACACTTGCTCCCGATATTCATGGCCATTTGTAAGCAAATCATCATTCCCAACCATGTCTGTACAAAGACATTGCATGAAACATCACATGTGAGGCTCCTGGTGATATCATAGGATCCATAGACTCAACTTTCTTGTCATTGCCAAAGTAATTTCCACT
>JADLZK010011804.1:0-115505 GCA_015847255.1 Hyparrhenia diplandra
ACGCACGCTAATTCTATCTTTTTGGGGGCGAATTTGCTGGCCGGCCGACGGTTTCAAGTTGCCTCCAATATTGCACCCCCCACCACAATTAGCTAGGGTTGACAAATAGATGCTATAAATACATGCACATTTACTTACATGGTGACTGCGCCCGTGTGCTAGCTCTTGCTAGATTCCATCCATTCTTCGCTGCAAATATTCAAAAATGTTAGTTCCTCAAGATTTCTTAGAAAATTTCGGGATAAGAAGGCACCTTTGGAAGCAAGATATATAGTCTTTTCACTCCATGCATTGATCATATATATGCGTGAGTATACCACTCTATCTATATATATTATATGTTGTAAGTGATAAACATGCTTTATCATAATTGAAATGCAGCTGGCCGGTGTATCATGGCTTGGTTCTGGGTGCTCTTGCCACAACTGATGGTGCAGAGAAGCAGCTACCTCAACATATGAGTCAAGAATCAAGATAAAGTGCACTAATTACCCCACTTGCTTTTGCATTGTTCTCCTGCTAGTCTTGAGATTAATTAAGCTACGCTAAATAAGCTATCATTATGATTTTTTGTATGCTGAATGTCCAAATTAACAAAAGGAATTCCTCCCATTAAGTGTGGCACATATAATAGGGTGTCTCTGCGGTCAAAATTTAATAGATAAATTATCATGCTCTCTTGCCACAGTATGTACACGTGGCACACCTAACGCTTATTACTAGTACTAAAATGATAAAAGGTTGTTTCATGATAGATAATGTCCTGGATATGTACACACAAAGTGAGTCTATACTGATCATTCCATAGCATGTTAATCTGATGATTAAATTTGGCCACCACCCCACCCCACTGAACATAAAGTGATCTACTACCTAGGCCCAGGGAACTAAACCCCCACCAATCGCATGACCATGAACCATGTATTCTAGAATCCAACACCCAAGGGAGGGAAAGATATTCACCTTCCACTAGGTGTTCTTTCACGTAGTGATGATCTACGATATTGTGGATACGGCAGGGGGCGTGTGATCGCGTATCCGACACGGCGCTGATACGGATATGCCTCGGATACTCCTTGGATACGTATCCGGTCGTCTTGAACAAACTGGATACGTGCTATCATGGATACGAGTATTAGATACGTTTAAGCCAATTTGGATACGGCCCATGAAATGAAAATGGCCCAAACTGGCTCCACTCTCCCACGCGTGCGTGACCTATTCCCTCTGCCTCCCGCAGATCGCATCAACGGCGCCGCATCCCATTCCCATCCCACTCTCACGCTTGACCTATAGGACCGGAGCGGCGACGGCCGACGGCGAGGCTGCAAGCAGCCGACAGCAAGCAATGCGCGATGGACAGGCCCTCTCTCAAAGTCAGGTGAGCTGCATCCTAAATCCTAATGCGCCCCTAATCGTACCATCCCCTAATCTGTACCCATGTAATGATGACGATGATACAGAGTACACGTAATGATGAAGACGAGTAGAATCCTAGAAGAGCAAGTGTTCAGTTAAAGTTGCATGTAGGTGTTATCTACTTATCCGCTACGTATTATCAATTTAGTATCGTGCATGTGAGCTTTTAAGTTGTGAACCTATGTACTATGGTCTATGGATGACTGTAATTGAACTTTTAAGTTATGAACCATGTTATTTTATATTTAATCATGTTATTACTATTATTATTAAAAAATTATAGCCGTATCCCCGTGTCACTTTTTTTTTTTTTTTTGAGAATAGTGTATCCGCAGATCGGATACGTATTGTATCCGATACACGTATCCGTATCCGTAACGTAGGTGATGATGAATCCGTCATCAGCGGAATTGCCGAGCGGGACGGAGCGAAGGATCATATGGGGCGTGGAGCGACGGAGCGAGACTTGGATCGCAGGGGCGGTGCGACCGAGCGAAGAGTTTTTTACCGCACGGTAAAAAAAGTCTTATTTTCATTCTTTTTATATTGTAGAGATTAGATCACCCGTGATATTTACACTGATAAAACGTAACAATTATCACACTTACAAAATCTCAAGCGTGATTGGAGGAGAACAGGAGGAGATTGCATACGCTGGCCGCGTGTGGGTGATGGCGGCGGATGAGCATTATTTTCAATTGATTGAATGATGCATTACTTTCTTTTTTTTAGTTGATTGAATGATTTTGTGGTACAAAAGTAAAGGAAGTGGTAGAATAGAAAAGGAAGGAGAAATCACTTGCATTGGTTGTCTTATGTGGAGGGGTTGACTTTCCTTTTTTTTTTTTTTGCATGGCCGATGGAGGGAGGGAGTATTTGGATCGCATGCGGGCAGATGGAAGTACCAAAACCAATGCCGCACCAAAAAGAAGTCTTACTTTTGTTCTTTTTTTATGTTGTAGAGACTCGTTAGCGATATGGCACAAACCGTTTTCTTTGTGAGTCCAATAGCGCTGGTTTGGTCGATGGATTTAAGTCTTATTGGATTTGAAGGAACCGGCGGGCTTTAGGCTCACCCAAAGCGGTGGACAGCAGGCATAGATTTGGATTGGCTTTAGGCAGACGGAAAATGAGGTGGACAAGAAATTTTCTCTTTATTAGTAGGTATATAGATATAGATATAGGTATAGATATAGATTAAGTTGAAATCTTTTTCCTTATGAACTTAGAAACATTTTTTTTTATTTTGAACCGAATATTTTTCGTGTGGACTTGGAACTTTTCTTTTCTAGATAGGCCCGGCTAGAGAAGGAAAATACTTATTCCGTTTATTATTTATTACTAGCAAATATGCCCGTGTGTTTCAACGGGCGAAATAAAATCAAATATTTACGACTAACAATGATATTTTTGATAAATTTGAAAGATGATATCAATAGATTTTCCTTGAAAATTATTTTCATAAAAATATACATATATATAACTTTCCAATAAATACTTTTATAGAAAAACAAGATAAAGTTTTTTGCTTTGGAGACCATGTCACTCTTCTAAACGTCTTCTAATAGTGATACAGAAGGAGTATATGCTTTGAAACATTTTCACACTCGATCGAGCTTGGCCTGGAGGATGTAGCTGTAGGTGGTGTGGGCGAGGATGGAGGCAGCGAGATTGAGGAACCACCCAATCGCGGCGAAGGAGCGCATCACCCGGCGCCGTTTGGAGGGCGAGGGTTTGGAGACCACTGTCGGCTGTGTCGGGGAAGTGATACTTGACGTACCCGCTCGTCACCGTGGAGGCGAAAGTGGAGAAGACGAGTAAGAAACTGAGGGTCACTGCCGCCTCGTAGTGCTCGTAGAGCCTGGAGCGGTAGTAGCCTTCCGGCTCCAGAGCCTTCTGCTGCACCACCATGATCCCAAAGCCAAAGAGGAAGAGACAGTGAAGTTGACGCCTAGGAGCTCCTCCACGGCGCGCCTGATATTTATGTAGGACTAGTAAGAAATGTTATTTGTGATGAGAATGTCGCATCCAAGGAAACATAAGGGGGCATATGCCCCTAGGCCAAAAACAAACTAGTACACGGCGCCTAGCTTACATGGTATGTAGACTTCAGAGCACACCTCTGTTGGGAGGCAATTGAATGCGCTTGTCTAGGCCAAAAGTCCGACGATCAGCATGTGACATAACCCAGCCGAGGTTGTACAGTTCCTCCACCGCAAGTAGAGAAAAGAGATCGGTCGTGTGTTAATGTTGCAATTAGGTGATCAAACGAAGATAAAGATCTAACATCGATCGAAACAAAAACACGGATTTTTTTAAAAATACTATTTCTTGATTTGCGCTATATGTAATGAGCCTCACGCTGCTGTAATTTCATAACTTCTCTTAGGCTGCGTTTGGATGTTGGTATTCGAGAGCTTGGCATTGAATTGATATCAATATCAAATCTGGCATGGTATTGTATTTGATCATAATTTGAATTCTATTGTTTGGATGACAATGCACTGCCTTTTGGAATTCTTGTAACCAATCCAATTCCATTTTATGTTTGGATGCAGAGAAGGGATGGAATCGATTGGGATGCACAGAAGGGATGAAATCGATGGTCACCCATCTCCATCCACTCCCGGGAACTCCACGCCTAGATCGTCGCCCGAGCCATGGAGAAACCGCCGCCGGTGGAGGGAGGCGCCGAGCCATGGAGAACCGCCGCCGGTGGAGGGAGGCCGGGGGGCGGCGGAGCTTGTCGGCGGAGGAAGGCCAGGAGGGGGCGGTGCGCCGCCGGCACATAGGGGAGACCGGTAGGGGTGGTTTGCTTGCCGGGCGGAGAGGGAGCTCGGGAGGGGCGGCACGATCGTTGGCGGAGGATCTCGGGAGGGATGGTGCATGGCAGCGCGGCGAGAGTGTCACCGTGGCACTGCAGCTGGCATGGCAGGCTCTGACCCGCCGAGCTGCACTTTCGTGGTGCTGCACCTCCGTGATCCACGGGCCTTCGTGGTGACCGAAGGTGTCCCTTGCCCATGGTGATTAGCAGGCCGGATGGACCTGTCCAGGCCCAAGATGGTACGGCATATATGCACGGTTGCTTCGAGCAACATATAAAACGTTCGTATATTATATCGTATATGTATGTGTATATATATGATGATGATGGTTGTGAATGTTTCAAGCGGTGAGGGTTAGTGCCAGAATGATGGAGCTCGAGTTATAAAAACAACAAAGTTACTTGATTTCTTTTTTATTCAAAAAAAAAAAAAAAAAAAAAAACCCTCTGAAGTCACAGCGACAAAGTGTAATTGGCACATGGTAATGCTAGTTAGTTGATTTCCCAGCTGGCCGGTTTTGTCCTACGGTCTAGCTAGTTTTTTTTTCAGGAGTCATTCAAAGGAGAACCGGACAACGACCATCACCAAAAAGATTGTGATACGCATGAAAATGTTCATGACACTTGAAAAGTCAATTATTGTCCTCTGAAATAAATCAATTACTGTGACCTACGGCCTGGCTGTTTTGAACGAGAGAATTTGGTATTTGGAAGGTCAAGAAGAAATTTGGAAATATATTTGAGTGCCGCTAACCGGACCATGGGGCCAGAAACTGGGAGTGCATGGACGTCTGTTCACTTCACTCCATGGCTAAAATAAGGCTAGTTAAAATTTAGAGCTAAATGCACTAGCAGCTAGCTCTCAAATTTGTAATCGTGTGTCATATAAGTCCATGAATTTGAAAAATATATTTCTAGGTCTCTACACTTGTTAAGCGACAGACCTACGATAGTTACGCGGACAGTTTTTGCTGTCGTGGGAATGCGAACGCCTCACATATGTATTTTTCTTCGTAAAAAAAGACAAATCCTTCTCCTCTCTCATGTCCCACGTCGATCGCATAGCCAGGGTGTACCACGTCCCGGCCTCTGAATCGTCTTTTGAAGAAATAGGTTGACGACCGGAGTACTTATTTGGTCAACATAACCTGCCTGTAAAGATGGAGTACTTATTTGGTCAACATACATAACCTGCCTGGAAACGATGCATCCACGTCCAAGGACGTAGGTGTGACGTAGGTGTACTTATTTCATCCACTCTAAGCTCCACCGTTCGGTAGTGTCTCTATGTAATGTGTGTGTCAACCAAGCGCGCGTGTCTAAGCATCTCGTCATGGAAGCGTGCTTGGTAGTGTAAACAATCTCGCTTCTCTTAATGAAATACGTGCCAATGGTACGCCGTCGAAAAAAAAAAAGGACGTAGGTGTGACGAAATACGATTGAGCCACCATCACCACCGCAGAAAATAGAGGACGCCTGCCACTACACTTCTGATGGATTCTTCACTTCCATGATCGAGAGCCTCCTTTATAACAAGCTAGCTAGAACTGAGTGAACGACACTGGGAAAGAGTCATGCATGTATGATGCTCTGGTCGATCTGACGCGTAATGGACAGCTCCGAATCCGTGGAGAAAGAACAAAGCAACCCTGGAACTATTCTCTGTTTGATTTTAGAGCAACGTGATTAGTAAGGAAAACAAGGCTGGACATGGCTCTGCAGTCTCCACTTGTGAGAGAGAGAGATCAGGAGAATCAAGGCATTGCGATGGAGAAAGCCAATTCCTCCGGCGTGTGGTGAGATGCAGTGACTGAGGAGTGTCGTCGTCACAACGGAGATGGACAGCGAGAGGCCACATGTACCTGTACCTGTACGTACCAACGGATGGCGTGTCCGTGTCAGTACTTTCCCTTTCCTAGTGCACAGTGCACACTGCAAGGCAGCATGTTGCTTGTCACTTGCCAGACGGAGACGCCAGCCTACTCGTACTCGGCGTCTCTGTCAGCACGTACATAGTATATATATGACAGGCACGGAACAGCTCAGGCGACGCATGCGGCTACCAAACTCGATCGGCAACGTGCCCGCGAGCAAACACCCCCGATCCAACTTTGCTCCTGCCGGATATCCTTGTCTCCAAACTGATCATGTGGCGTTTTGTTGTTTCTTGTATATAATCGCACCACCTCTGACGTACGGCGGCGCAGTGGATGGCCATCTCTTGAAGATTACGTGGACTTGTTAATTGTTGCGTATATTACGATGCCAAGACTTGAGGAGACGGGCATGATGCCTGCCTGCACTTGCACGGCCGCACGTACGGTGTAAACTGCTACTGAATCATGCACGTTTTATTCCTTAGGGGATCGGAGCAACTAATAACAAGTACGTACGTACATTCCGTCATCTAGATGAAACACTGTCTTTTGGTTTTGGCCCCAGATTCAAACTCAGATTATACCTGGCCGGCCATGGAGTCGATTTCAAACTGTAGGTATCTAGTGTTTCGACGGCGCAGCTGGATTCAGGACACTATCTCTTAAATTGCCGAACCTCAGTAGCGCAGATTACAACTTGTACTAGCTGATGACCTGATGTGGCTGTTTCTGAGGTTCACTTGCTGCAGTACACCTGCATAGTTCGGACCTATAATGGGATGATGACAGTTGTGGTCCACAGAAAGCATGAGAAGATTCAGAAAAATGATGTCCATTTCTTAGGACACTGGACTGACAAATCGACGTAGGGCGAAGCTTCGTTAACGTTCGTGGGTGCGGCCGCACCCCCCTCGGCCAAAAAAATTAGCGATTCCTATCTACAATTTGCCGTGTATGCACCCCCTTGGCCCAGCATGCTGCACCCCCACCCGGCCAAGCCACAGCCCCGCACGGCACAAGTCTCCCAGCTGCCCAAGCCCAACAGCAGGCCACAACGCACACGTACGTACAACTGCAGCCCAAGCCTTTTGTAGTTTGGCCTACAGCGTGTACACACACGTACACAAACACAATTGCACGTATATGCGTATAGTATAGCCCAGCTTGTCTCGCGTCGTTTGCCCTACCGCCCGCCCGACGCCCTGTCTTCTGGATCGTGGAATCGCCGATCGCGACGAACGGCCGCCGGCGCCGACCTCCAATTCTATGCGCGCGTGCCGTGCGGCCATCAGCTGATTTGATCTGCAGGCCCCAGGACTAACGCCAACGCCCAGGTAATTGGCTTCATTCATTCCATCAATCCGTTCTGTCATTCACATGATTTTGATTACGGGCAATTGAGGGACCTTAGCCATGAACTTGGCCTCTACATATCTGATGTGAAGTGATGATAGGTTCTCTAACCTACAAACTATTGTTGAGCTTTCTAAAAGAATGGTGGAGACTAGGAAACATGATCGTTATCCAATGGTTTATCAATTCTTTGAAGCTTGTACTTGTGTTACACGTCGCTATTGCTACAGTTGAGAGGTGTTTCTCAGCCATGAAGATTGTTAAAACATATTTGCGCAATCACATTGGTGATCAATTTATGAGCAATTGTCTTATTTGCTATGTGGAGAAAGATGAGATGATGAAAGTCACCAATGAGGCTGTGGTTCATCGCTTTATGCAAATGAAACATCGTAGATTTGATGATGAAGATTAAAGGTAATTTAATGTGATATATGTTTTTTTTTTCATTTGATCATTCTTTCTTCCTAAAATATTTGTGTAACAAATCATTTATTCTTTTCTTATAGGCTGCTCAATCTTCGGGGAAGACATGATATTGAAGAATAAATCATCGTGTTGACATTATTTAGTTTGTGCTACACCAAGTTAAACAAATATTATTGGACTTCTCTTTTTTGGGTAAATATATTTTATCTTTTCCTTATAGTCGCACCCCTCCATTTTCGCTCTAGCTTCGCCACTCGTACAGTACATATATCCATCGTGCCTGTGGGTCGTCGCATCGCATGCGTCATGGACGAGCATGCATGGCTTGGGGACCGAACGCCTGTCACGCTCGCTCGGCGAATACGATCGAACGGTTATCGGCAGGTAGCGTCGCCGCTTTCCCGCTGTCCCTCCCCGATCAACGAAACGAAACCAAGGGATCGTGGAAGCAGAGTCCGTCCGTCGGCATCGGAAACGAGGTGGAACTCCTCTGTCTTGTGTGTCCCGGCCGCGCCGCTGCCTCTGCCTTGGGCGCGACCGCGACGCACGGATTACGGATATATGGATGGTTGGCAGGCCCGGGCTTGTGTTGTGCTGCCGCCTCTCTAGTCTCTAGTCTACCTCTGCCGTCTGCACGGCCGTGCCCGTGCATGCTGGACAAATGGACGCACATGCCACGGGCCACGTACGCTTGCATGCATGCAGTCATGCACCACCGTCCACCGTGCTGCTTTTCGCCGCCCCCACGGGCTGTCGCTGGCCGCAGGTTTTGTTTTTCGCCGCCCCGAACCACGTGCTGCGAGCCGTCCTCTGCCACCGCCACATTCCGCCAGGCGGACGTACGGCGACGGCTCCTTGGTTCCGCCGCCCACCTGACCTTACCTCACCTCCGGTCCACGTGAAATTTTGGCCGGCCGGCCAACTTTCCGCGCGTGCGATCGATCGATGCAGCTAGCTCCGGACCTGACGGCCGCACCCAACTAACCGCAGTCTCCCCGCAAGGCCACGTACGTGTTTCGTACGTACGTCCACCGGCCACAATATATATGGAAATTAACGCGCTCACTCACTCTACTCTACAACTAGCTCATTGCACGCACGCGCATATGTTCCTTGAACAAGGACCGTCGAAGTCCGATTGTTGCTAAAACTCCCCTTTCTGTCGAGATCACTACCCTACGTACCGGTGTGGTACGACGGTGGTGGCTGCTGGTCGAAACCCCCTACTGCGCAAAGGAATGCGCCACGAATATTCCGCACTGACTAAAAAGCATGCACGTACTAGGAGTAGCCAACATAAAGGCTGGCTGGCTGGCCTATGATTAAAGGACAAAGTGAGAGGTCAAACGCTACATCTACAATGAGCTGCGACTGCACTACTCCCCTCGTCCTAAGTGGGGTTAAATCGTTTTTTGACTTTTAAACTTCACGTGTTTCACCATCCGTCTTATTCAAAATATTTATGCAAATTATAAAATAAATTAATCAATATTCCAAGTATCTTCATTAATAAAATAAGTCGTACCAAAATAAATTATATTTGTGCAAAAAAATTTAAATAAGACGAAGATCGAATAAGATGACACGGAATACAAACTCAATGGGGACGGAGGGAGTACATGCGAGATGGTGAGTGAGATCATTCTTTCCAGCAATACCTGGAGGATCTCGGACAAACTTTGCCGTTCCACACATTTATTTTACTATTACAATAGTCCAGTTGTCAACAGCAGAGATGTACTTTCGGCACCTCGCTTCTTTAATCACACTATATTTACAACTGTTCAGATATTACAAGTTACGCTTATATGGAAAATCTAGACAGTACTCTGATGGTGATTGATTTTTTTTTTCCGAATTCGATTGATTTATATTTATATGCCTATACTAGTAGATAGTACTGCTCCTATTTATTAGATAGATAGATGCTCGCATCGCCTACCACTCGCTGCTTCCCCAAAAGAAAAAGGCATGGATTACATTGGAGCAGTATTATGAATTGAAAGAGCAGTGTGTGGTGGCAAACGAGATTCGATCGGCACCTGGTCGCCGCCTCACCGCTGCCGGCCGGCCTCTGTCCTTCCCTCTCCATATATCTCTTCTCTTCATGCAGCTAACTAGCATCACATCTTCAAAAGTCCAAAGGAACTCGAACGGCCATCAGTGTCTCTCACTCTCACTGCATGCATGTGTACATCTTGCTGTGCCAACTGTAGTCAATAAGTCAACCGTCCTCTTCCCCAAATCAACTGTTTTATATACACATAGCCCTCAAATGGACAACACAAGGATAATTAACACACACGTGACATGGTTTTCATTTCGAAATTCAAAGAAGAAACACATGAACATTGCCTAGAATATATGGAGCACTACTCTATTAGCATTTGCTAGTTTTGGTGCTAGCTCCACGCACGCTTCGATCTATTTGAGGGCGAATTTGCTGGCCGACGGTTTCAAGTCCAATATTGCATCCTTACCACAATTAGGGTTGTTGGCAATAGATGCTATAAATACGTGCACATTTAGTTACATGGTGACTGCTTGATTTCTATAGCTCTTGCTACATTCCATTCTTCGCTGCAAATATTCAAAAATGTTCCTCAGTATTTGTTAGAAAATCTGGGGATGATAAGGCACTTTTGAAGGAAAGATATATACTCTTTTGTCTCCATGCATGGATATATATGTGTAAGTATACCACTCTATCTATATATGCTGTACTAAGTCATAAACATGCTTTATCATAATTGAAATGCAGCTGGTAGCTGGTGGCCGGTGTATCATGGCTTCGTTCTGGGTGCTCTTGCCACAACTGATGGTGCAGAGAAGCTGCTACCTCAACATATGAGTCAAGAATCAAGATAAAGTGCACTAATTACCCCACTTGCTTTTTGCATTATTCTCCTGCTAGTACTGAGATTAAGCTATGCTAAATAAGCTATCATTATGATTTTTTTATGCTGAGATTAAGCTAGGATAAATAAGCTATCATTATGATTTTTATGCTGAATGTCCAAATTAACAAAAGGAATTCCTCCCATTAAGCGTGGCACATATAATAGGGTGTCTCTGCTGCGGTCAAAATTTAATATTTAGCAAATTATATATCATGCTCTCTTGCCAACAGTATGTACACGTGGCACACCTAACGCTTATTATACTAGTACTAAAATGATAAAAGGTTGTTTCATGATAAATAATGTCCTGGATATGTACACACAAAGTGAGTCTATACTGATCATTCCGCAGCATGTTAATCTGATGATTAAATTTGGCCACCACCTCACCCCCACTGAACATAAAGTGATTTACTAGCTAGGCCCAGGGAACTAAACCCCACCAATGGCGTGACCATGAACCATGTATTCCAGAATCCAACACCCAAGGTGGGGAAAGATATTCACCTTCCACTAGGTGTTCTTTCACGTAGTGATGATGAATCTGTCTCTTGTGATTCTATTGGAGGTGCAGTGGATTCTTTCAAAAAATTTCTAATTAATAAAGCAGAAATAGCTAGGAAGACAAGAAACCAGAAATTCATAAAGGTTGAACTGAGAATCGTCTCTCTCTCTCTCCCTCTCTCCCTCTCTCTCTCTCTCTCTCTCTCTCCCTCTCTCTCTCTCTCTCTGCTTCACTCATATATATCTTATTGGTAATTAACTTGATTTTTATTAAAATCTCTCATCTGCATCACCAAAAGTTCCTTCGAGCCTTGTATGCCGTAGTTGTCTATCAAACGAAATTATGTTGTTGGTGAGTTTTATATGGAATGACACTTCAATTGACATGGTCCAGTTTGGCAGATGCAGAAATGGTTTACTGTTTTTTTCTCAAAAATTAAACATAAACTGTACTCCGTACCAAATATCACATTCACAAATCCACACCCAAATTTCAACCACTACAGCTTTTGTCTCCCCATCCAAACTCTTGCGCCATGCGCAATCCCTCTTTCCACTTTACAAAGACTTGAATCGCCATGAAGATCAGTGTTGAGAAAAATTGTGGAAAAATGAACCAAAGGTTTGTGGAAAAAAAAACAAAAAAATTGCATCTTATCTTATTGAGGAGAAGCTAGTTGTAGGAGGTGCCTTGGAACTACCTCACCACCAGGTTAGATTTTTTTTTGTGCACCCCTATATAATCCATACATCCAGTAGTTGTTTGAAAACACATAGACAATTTTTTGAGAGGGCATTTATGGGTAACAAAAGATTAATAGATAGGCTTGTTTTTTTCTAATTTTGTATTTGCACACATTCAAAGAGGTAAGAACATATCTCCTTTTTGAAAACTTGGGTGGAGTGGATTCTTTTAAAGATTCTAGAGCAGAGTTGTTAATATATTAGTCCAAGTTTGGTATCTTGTGTTCCAATGGAGATTCCAATTCAACAAATGGCCGACACGACACCAGAATTTCACAAAAAGGTGAGACTGAGGTCATTTTCTTTCATATCTTTATCTATGGAAACACTTAATTTATCTTATTATTATTAATGAAAAATTAAAAACTTATTTACTAAAATGTAAAGGTTTGATGGGTTTAGAATCTGAGTCTTTCATTTTTTTTTTTTTGGGTTGTTGCTGTTACCTTGTATCAAGCTGTTGGTTGGTCTCTTGACATTCTACCGCAGCAGATTGTGAATAGACGGAATCAAGACTATTCATCTGCTCTTCCAAAATGCAGATTCCAACAATCACACAAAAATCATGGAATTTTTCCTAGTGCAAAAAAGGCCTGAATTGCCACGGAGCAATTCGCGTTTTCATTACTTTAAATGAGAACAACTACAACAACAACTGGTCACATCCTTCAAAAACTCTTCCCCTCCATCCATCCCCTGCATCATCAGGTAGCCCATCTCCCTCCTCTAATGGCCGGAACCGGAACACGACAGCCTCCTCCGAGAAGCACTCGCTTCTTCTTCTTCTACTGCTGCTGCTTCTTCTGGCCAGAAAACCCCGTGCTCCATGCTCCCATCCTATGTATGCTCGATCATGGCTGCGCCGCTTTGCATGCCCCGGCCGCCACGGCCTCCGCTACGCTGAAAAACAGGCGGTCCGACCCGAACGCCTCCCCCACCGCCGAGTTGAACATCCTCTCCGCCACCGATCCCACCGGGTTCGCCAGCACCAGCTGCAAAATTCACCCAACATGTTAGACTGTCCGGAGGAGTATTTGGCAGTTTAATTCATCGATCGATTGAGCAGCACTGTAGTCTGTACTGTACCTCGATGTTTCTTTTGTCCAGCACTTTCTTGAGCTCCGACAGCGCGTCTAGCCCGCTCGTGTCGATCGCCGCGACGGCTGCAAGAAATAATTCAACAAGATTAACAAAAGATTCACAGGATGCCATGAAGCAACAAACTTGCAGTTGCAGGCAGCTCACCGCTCATGTCGAGGACGACGCATCGGATGGACGGGAGGTTGGACTTGAGCGCGCTCCTCCTCATCACGGAGGTACCGCATGACCCGTTCCACCAGGTACATAGAGTTGGCGAAGTAGATGGCCGACTCGACGCCGACGACGAGGAACGCCGGCACACGGACGGCCTCCCTGTACTGCGCGAGGCTGCGGTAGCTCTGCGTGCCGGGGACGAGGCCTTCCACCACCAGGTTGGGGCGGGTCACCTGGAGCAGGATCTTGAACAGCGAGACGCCGACGGCGATGGCGAGTCCCATCTGCACGGACACCAGGAGCACGCCCAGGAACGCCGACACGCACGCCACGAAGTCTAGCTTGTCCACCTTCCACAGCTTGGCGGCGCCGCGCACGTCGATCAGACCAATCACCGCCGTGATGATGATCGCCGCCAGGATCACGTTGGGCGTGTAGTGGAACAGTGGCATCAGGAACAGCAGCGTCACCAGCACCGCCGCTGCCATCACGATGTTGGACACCGCCGTCTTGCACCCTGCGCTGTAGTTCACCGCCGACCGGGAGAAGGAGCCCGTCGTCACGTAGCAGGAGGCGCAGGAACCGGCCATGTTCATGATCCCGATCGCCATCATCTCCTTGTTCCCGTCCACCTGGTAGTTGTTGATGGACGCGAAGGTCCTGCCCACTGCAATCCCTTCCTGCATTTTTCATTTTTTTTCGAAATTACAAATCTCATTCAGCTTGCAGGGTCAAAATCAGAACTTTCATGCATGGTGAAACCAAAATCACACTACAGAATGCAGTGAAGTTGGAAATTTGTCTTACAGTTAAGGACAAGATGCCTGTCATGATCCCTGTTTTGATCGCCACCGCCACGTAGGAGCCGCTGAAGGTGAGCATGTTCACTGAAGGAGGGTTCACTCCCCTGGGGAGGGCGCCAATCTGCGTTTACACATGAATTAACAAATAATAATGTTTAATTGGTGAGGTCTGAAGGGAACTGATTCAGATTTGACAATACTGAAGATATATACTTACAACACTGATGTTGGGGGATTTCCAGATGTAGGAGAGGATGGTGGAGATGATCACTGACGCCAGGGGAGCACCTGCTGATACCCAGAAAAGCTTTGGATTCCTCTGGCTCTGGAAAAAAAAAATGAAAGCCAACAAAATTAGCGAATGATAAGTTTCTATGGCATTCATTTCTTTTTGTAATCTGAACAAGACAAAATAGATAGTTTTTTGTACAGTAAACTGCTAGTAGATACTAGAATTTTTATGAGTATAATAAATAAATAAACTATGTAAGAAGCTATTGATTTTGGAGGCACTGATATTTTTTAAGATTCTCAGGCATGGCCCCAGCAGAGTGGAATTCTCAGACTGCTGACACTTTTAATCATATCATACCAAGTGACAAGGAACAGCGTTTTTCTTAAGCAATTTTATCAGCAGCTAGCAAAAGAGTGATGAAACTATAGCCACTTGTCATGAGTGATGGCGAATCTCATGGAGGTGCTTGTCAATCCTTTTCTGGAGATATTGGAATTTGGGAAATGGCGATACATCATGCACAGATGGCCATGGCCAACTTGCTGCATATGAGCAGGTGACACATCAGAAGCCAAATCAGACGCATTCTCCCCAAAAAGGGCATTGGGCAAGGTTCTACTGGTGCTTTGTCAGAACAGATTCTAAAGCCACAGGCACACGTCTTACTCTATCTGATCTGATCCATGTGGTATAGCCATGTGAACGCTTGCTAACATTCTGTCTACACACACAATTGGTACTTGCAAGTTCACACCAGGCTATAACTATTCAAACAAAGTGTGGCTTCAAAAAACATGTGTGCTTCAACAATATATATATGCTTTGGTTCTTGTTTACTTAAAAAACAAAACAGTGGTGCTTTTTCTTTTTAAAATAGAAGGGAAACAAAATGATTGTTTAAACTATTCCCAATTTATAAATATGCACAACCTGAAAAGAGGAAGCACTTTTTGGCACCATTGTTTGAGTCCATTGATTTATAGCTAGATTAGAAGATTAGGCATGGGTAAGGACAACTTTCTTAGCATAACAACTGTTTAGTCGATCCAAGTAACTCTGAACCATGATTTTTTTTAAGCATACTGCATATGTAGAGCTCAACTAAGCTTGGGTAACTAACTGAAACTGTTCAAAAGATCCTAAACTAGGGAATTAGGCCGCCGTGCTGTTTTCTATGATACTATTTGCTGTACAAAAATATTTCTTTTACTGCGACAATGTGTTGAACTTGGGATACTATTTGCAATAAGGTAAATGTATATTGAAAGAAGTTAATTTTATTTTGAGTGGGGTGGTTGAGGGGATATATGTCAACATTACTAGGTCCCAAGAAGCAGGAGCTGGCCCTTAATCATCCCCATGAATTATTAGACATTTGTTAAACTAAGCACTGGAGTCAAAAATTCCTTTGTTAGTGGCAGGCACCCTTTGGGCCCCTCCATGAACTCAGGGTTTGAAATTGAATCAGCACCTTCCCTTTTGCAGCCCCATCTTTCCTCGAAGCTAAGCTAAGCTAAGCTACCTGTTCATCCAAACACCATGGTCAGAAAAATCCTAGAGAATTTTGCCGACTGATGATTAACCAATCAATCTACCTGCATATGCCCCTTTAGCAACTCTTTTCAATTTAAGAATAAGAAAAGTTACAGAGGGCAGATTCTACCCGGTTTCGTTTTACACCGGTCGGTGTCGCGGGAGAAATGCGAAACCAGTTGTACATGCGGCCACTGTTACTCCACCTAGCTTTATTTATTTCTCTCTTACTACTAATAGTAATTACTACTCCCTCCGTTCCAAATTATAATTCACTTTTGGCTTTTTAGATTCATTTCTTTTACTATGTATCTGCACATAGTGTATAACTAGGTGCAGATCTGCAAAATCAATATATCTAGAAAAGCCAAAGCGAACTACAATTTGAAACGGAGGGAGTAGTTGTTTAATCTTGGCAATTTCATTCATCTTTTGCCTTTGTTCGTTGATGAGGCAATCAGATGGAAATGGAATCCAGTAGTACATGGTTCAGAAGAAATTTTATACATAGTGAACGACTGAAATGATTACAGAGCAGAATATATCAGAGAGCTTACGATTTGGCGCGTGAGGAGGATGGCGAGGAAGGCGGTGCCCATGACGATCGTCTGCCATTTCCACTGCATCCATGGATCGACAGGAGATGTGAGAAACGAGGATTGATTTGTTGCGTAGCTGGTGAATTTTATACGCAGACAGGCTTGCTGCTGGATCTGTCGTCATTGCCGGACGACGACAGAGCGAGCGACAGAGCCAGAGAGCACGAGGACGACGTCGTACGTACCTCGTCGTGGCGGTTGACGACGGAGCGCATGACGTCGACGAAGCCCATGTGGGAGGTGAAGTGGACGATGCCGAGCAGGCCCTTGAGCTGCTGCAGCGACACGATGACGGCGGCGCCGCCCATGAAGCCCGTCAGCGTCGCCTTGGACAGGAAGTCGACGATGAAGCCCAGCCTGTGCGATGCTGCATGCGTCAGCTCTGCTCGCCGTGCTCTGCCGCGCCGCGCCGGCCAATGGAACAGTGCTGGTGGTTGGTTCAGAATGGCACCTGAGGAATCCCAGCGACGCCTGGAAGACGCCGGCGAAGAAGGTGGAGGTGAAGGCGAGCTGAAGGTACAGGATGGGCTGCTCGTCCGGAGACACCGCCTCGTGGAGCATGGAACCCATCACCAGCGACGCGATGGACACCGGCCCTACCGCCAGGTCCCGCGAGCTCCCCAGCAGCGAGTAGATGAGCGGCGGCACGAAGCTGGAATCTGCTTGCATGAAGGCACGCACACACCAACAAGATTCATTCATCAATCATCATAACCAACCTGCTGCAGAGATTGAGATTTCGATTTCTCCTACGACGAATTCGCAGGCAGGAGCAAGATCGAGCAGGAAGAAACTCACATAGGCCAATGATCGGCGGCAGGTTGGCGAGCTTGGCGTAGCTGATTCCCTGCACGACGACGGCGACGGTGACGGAAACGACAACCGTGTTAGAGCTAGTTATTACGCGCCGCACGCCGGCGTAGCTAGTTATTCTAGGGTGGCTGTGCCATAAAAACCGTGCCAAAAGTAGCTAGGAATTGAATGGATGAAGGCGAGGAGAAGCAGGGGTGGGGGAAGCAGAGGAGAGCACGTGCCTGCGGGATGGCGAGGCTGGCAATGGTGAGGCCGGCGATGAGGTCGGAGCGGAGGAGGCGGGGGGCTGTAGGCGGAGCCCCACTGGAAGATGGGGAAGAAGTACTGCAGCGCCAGCACCAGGCGCTGCGCCGACGACTGGTTCTTGAACTGGTGCAGCGGGTCCTCGGGGAAGAACACCTCGGCCAGGCGCTGCCGCAGCGCCTTCGTCGTCGTCCGACGCTCCGGCAGCGACACCTTGTGCAGCTCCAGCACCGACGACGCGGTGCCCTGCCGCGTCACGGGCGCCGGCGCCGGAGGTGGCGCTGCCGACGCCGCTGCCTCGGCGGGCGGCGGCGCCTCGACGTCGTACGACAGGCTGTCCACCTTGTTGTTCACGACCATGCTGGTTGGCTGCTGGTCTGTCGTCCCCGTCGGTTATCGCCGGCCAGCGGCAAGGGCGGCGACCGACGACGCGCGCGTGGGTGGGTGGCCTTGTCGATTTGGTTGGGCTTTTGATTCGTGCCTTGCTTTGCAACGGCAGGGGAGTGACGAGCGAGAGAGGGAGGAAAGTGTTTGTTGTTGGCTTGCTGGATGGATTCTTGCGGAGGAGGACGACGAGGCCGCGGCGCCTTTTATAGGCAAGGGACAAGGGAGGGAGCCGGGAGACCACGGTCCACGAGTGAACCAACACAAGACGAGGCAAGAGAAGAGACTACTACTCGTGGTTAATTTTGGGTACCCCTATTAGTGGAGAAATGTTCATGGAGGATTTGATTTGAGGCACATGGATGCATGGAGTTTAATGGAGTAATGTAGATTAGTATCTTGAAGGATTTGTTTAGATCTATGAATAACTCCTACTTATTAAGCGGTACAGATGGTACAAACCAAGTAGGTTGGGATGGGCTGACTCCACTTTTGGAGGTGTTTGGTTTCGAGACTTGGGAGGTTGGATTCCTTCCGTGAGAGAATATTCCTCGTAGATGCGGGTTTAAACAGTTACTCGAATCGGCGGACTTCTAAGCACGGGCAAGCGTGGCCGAGAGGGCGGTGGCCGGCGCATAGGCCGTCGTGTTCACATGTGCAGTCTGGTTGAATGGCGCGTTTGCGCGTATGCGAGTTTGTAAGAGGTGGTAGGCGCACATGATTCGCAATGCTCGGGTTGAGGAGAAGAGGGCGTATGTAAGCAATCGAGTTGGAGCGTAGGGCATCAACAGACGCAAGTGAGTTGGAGTATGGGTGGGGGCATAATGGCATAGAGTAAGGTGTGGGAAAGGAGAAGAACGTGTGGATGACATGTCAGCCTCATCATTCCATCATTTGTTTACCTGTAACCAAGCAAAAAGTAAGAACAACTACAGTCCCTCAATCAGAAAAACATGGGTCAACCCTATACTAGAAAAGGAGACTAAAATTTGGATCAATCCATTTCATATAGTTCCGAAACCAAAAACATGCTAAGATTTCTTAGGTACCAGTACTTTCCTAGTTTTCACTATTTGTCCATATATCAACTGTCCGCATTCATAAGCGAGGGATTCATTAAGAAATAAAAACATATTGAAGATATACCCTCATTAAATAATAAAACATTAATTAGGAAACGATACACTACTACAAACAAACAACTATACTCTTTGACTTCTTTGATGGCCAGATATTTTAAATTAGATTCTCCAGAGGCCTTGGACATGCATGGTAGAGCAAGGGAACAAAACGTGTCCTACAATCTAACCATATTACGCTGATTATTATTTTACCTTTTCTCTTTATGCCTTTTTAAAAAAAAAAAAAACAAATGCTTCACTTACCATGCATGTCAATAGTACCCTTCGTTACTAGTATATCAGAAAAGATTATACATGCAGACACAAAACACCAGTTCGCTTGTTCTTGTTTGAGCTTGTTTTAGCTCATTCTCTCTCACAGAATACATCAGTTAAAATCAGTCGACTTATAAATCAGCTAAATTCAGCCAGCTAAACGATGATTTGAGGCATATGTGGAAACACGCAACGTTAAAAAGTGAAGTAGTTATTTGAGGCATACATATATGGAAGCACACGTCTTTGAATTACAGAATATGAATTAAATGTGGTGCTGACCAACAAAATGAGGCCATGTTAAGTTCAGGGTTACTGCCCGGGACTAGGGTGGTAAAGGGCTCTTTAATTTAGCCTAGCAAATTTAAGGATCGGACCGGATTAGAATCGGACCATAAAATTATATAACTTTGAACTAAAAATGGAAAGGGCTAAATTGGTTTTGAAAAAAAAAAGGCCCGGTCCATTACCACCTCTGGAACTAAAGAAAATTCTTAAAAACCAAAGAGGAAGAGACTTTTCTCTATTAATCCTAAAAGTACCTCGTGGAGAGACTATTTTAAAACTCCTTATTACTGAAAAGTCCTAGTGCTTTTTGAACCAAACAACTTGAATAACTTGCGATTTCAAACGGTGGGAGTAAGTTTCCACGCTATGAGATTCAAAGACAGTAGTTGGTCGGCTTGAATATGGGACTATCCTGTCTATTTAGACATAAAAAACATGCCATGATTGATAAATCGTAGCCTGACCATTGTGGAATTCCTGACGATTGTTGGTCGGCTTCTTTTTATTTTCCCAATTAGAAATCGAATCTACATTGCAGCATTATAAAAAAAAACTACATAGCAGTGGACAGTAGTAATAAAATATAAATAAACATCTCTCTGCTCTAGCAGTGAATCTGTCTCGAATCTAGTGCCACCCCCTAGTTACTGAAAAAAAAGCGAAGCAGCAGCAGATTCACCACTTCTTGTAAAAACAAAGGAAGAAAAAGCAGCAGCAGATTCACCACTTCTTGTAAAAACAAAGGAAGAAACTCCTGGTGGAAGGTGAATACCTTTGGTATTTGGCTGTTGGGTGGATGCTGGGTGATTGGAATGGCTGCCCGCAATTGGTGGGGTAAGTTCTCTGGATCACTTTGTGCTCATATGCTCAGTGGGGTGCCCAATTTTAACGGTCGTGTATATCCATCCGGTGACCATGGCTAACTATGAGCAAGCTTTTTGTTTAGTGAAAGCATTAGGGGAATCATAAGATTCCAGGGCGGCGTGTCCACTGCACGCCACGTGTGCACTGGTGGGCCCACATTTGTGGCGACTGGCTAGGCAAGTAACATGTGTAGGCTTAGGAGTTAGGAATATTGATAATGATGTTTGGAGCACGCCCATGCTTGACCCATACATGATTACTTTGAGAAAGGTGTGTGCTATTTAGCTAAAAAGAAGCAAATGAAAAGGGCATCCATTCCTTCTCCAAAAATAATATGGTGCTAAAATATTGACAGATGGGTTATATTCACTCAAGATAGCTTGATATCTACTCTAATCAGGAGTTCATTTGTTTAGTAATCTATCTATTTAACTTAAATTACCTCCATTAAGTAAATTCTTATTTGTCAGTGGAAAAAATCATCAATCCTGGATATGACATTGA
This sequence comes from Hyparrhenia diplandra, assembly GCA_015847255.1. Classification (NCBI taxonomy): domain Eukaryota; kingdom Viridiplantae; phylum Streptophyta; class Magnoliopsida; order Poales; family Poaceae; genus Hyparrhenia; species Hyparrhenia diplandra. The sequence goes on from JADLZK010011804.1 coordinate 20,968, forward strand.
TGTGTCCATGACACATGAGGAAAATTGCAGTGATGGCGACATGTTAAAGTATTGGTTCCTAGCATTATTTTTTACGATGGTTGTCGAAAATGGATGGCTCACGATGCCCGATCCTCATGTTTTTATATACCGTAATGAGTAAGATTATTATCTTAAGTAGAATCTATGGCAGCCGAATGCAAAGCAAGCATTAAAAGCTTAAGCTGAACATGCCACACACACACCAGTGGAGAGCTGTAGATGTTTGTTACTTTGTTCGGTGCAATAATGCTACTTACTACACTTTCACATTTTTGGAGACATGTTGAGCTAGCTAGTACCTTCTGAACCGTCAGTTGTGACATGAGCACCAAGAGCTAGAGCCATGATACCAACTGCTAACATTTTAATGACAAGGCACATCTATCACTTACCGTGCATAGAGTGGAACTTCCAATTATCCATCCTCTTGGAGTCAATATAGCCTATATATGGCTTCTTTCCAAAGGTGACCTATGTACCTACTGTCCTACATTTTCTTGCAAACGTTTGAGTAACATTTTGAATGAAGGCAAAAAAAAAAAAAAAAAAAAAAAAAAGATGCATGACCACCTTAGTGGATGACCATGTGAAATGCATACACATATATACTCCGCCTATCATCGGGTCGGCAGCCCTAACCGTGGTGAGAGAGGATGTGATATTAGAGGCCAATTTGGCAACATGAAACTGTCGGCCAGCAAATGCACCAGCATCAAAATAGATACAAGAGTGGAGTACTAGCAAATTAGTGCTAATAGACTGGTAGGCATTCTCCATGACGTGTTCCTTTACTTGTTCAAATTCATCTTGTGCATTATATATCATCGGTCATGTTCTAGACAGCTTGCATGGCTCCTCAATTTGGGGTTCTCTAGCTATATAGGTGTATTACAAAATAAACACCCTCCTCTAGGCGTAAAAGGAGCTGTCGAGTTACCCAAAATGAGGTCCATAGCTGATAACAAACCAGGTAGGTATATACAAGCTGAAACGCATACATGTATCTTTGCTATGTATGGTTGATATCCGTGGATGTGTGTGGTTGCGTCTCGACTTACTTGATAGCATGTGCTGATGTAGCTAAACATCCCTCGCCAAACTAAATGTACTAATTAACCTGCTCAGCTCTCTGTCATGACTCACGTGCATTCTTGAGGCCTCTAGTGCCTCAACATATGTGTGCAGTGTGTCACCATCATCATCTCTCAATCTATCTCTTGCTGATTAAGAAGTACCAAACACATATATATTCTCTTGATTATGCTGGTCCTAAAGATCGATTATTTGAGAGGTGCGAAGATCCAATCAATCATTGAAAGCTAAAATTTCAGGTTGGATCAGGGCTGTCAAACCAAAATTTCAGCTTAGATCACAGCTCTCAAGATGAAATCAAAGTCTAAAGGTAAGGTAGAGGGGTAGAAGCAATCTCTGATTTTGGGATTCCATCTAAATGAAGCCTTCTAGATTGAATTGAAGACTACGAACATGGTTTTGGATTAACTAACCACTAGGCATTTTGTGACGTTATACCATATATTTCCATTTAGGGTAAAGTACATTTTTCACTCTCAAACCTGCATAGGAATCTGATTTTCAAATGATAGACTCTGAAAACGGGTAATAGATACCTTCCAATTATGAAAATTGGGCAAATTTGGTCCTCATGCTAGTTTAAATATGATTTTCTATTTTAAAAGGAAATTACAAAATCTGATTTACTATAAAAATCATAAACAATTTGTTTTAAATAAGTAAATATGAAACTAGTACAATTTTTTTCTATAATATTGTGTACTTGTTTATTTATGAGTGAAATCCACTAGAGGTCCCTGAACTTGTCAGGAGGGGTCATCCAGTCCATGTACTTAGGAAACTAGGTAAACAGGTCCTTGAACTTGTCTAATTGTGTCATCCGGTCCAAACCCGGTTTTGATCGGCGGTTTTGCTACTGATGACCGCGGGGTTTGCTACAGTCACAACACAGCTTTTTTTTTTTTTTTCTTTTTTTCTATTTCGGTTGAATATTTGAAAAACATAGTAAATTATAGAAAAATAATAAAATGAAAAATCTAACTTTTTGGACTCACATGAGTAGATCACAAAGTGAACAAAAGATATCCAATTCCGGACGGATGTTCCGGTGGACAAAAGGACGACATGTGGCGGCTTCTAGGAGATTGCGTGGAGCAATGCTACTGATGAAGAGGCGCGGTGGTTGTCGGATCAGAAGATATCCAATTCGACCATTATGCCTTTGGCTAAGTGGTTTCGGCAATTATATCAAGATGCGGGTAGGATGGTCATTGTGACCAAGACTATAAATAGAGAGGGCAGTCCTCCATCTCAAGGTTGCCTCTCCGGTTTCTAGTTTCATTAGGGTTTCCGGGTCAAGTAGTTGCTTTCGAGTGTGAGAGAGGTCTAGACAACTATTTTGTGAATCTGTTCGTTGGAAGACTTTTTGGGGTCGGATCGATTCACTTGTGTTGTGTTTTTGCTCGAGTTTTTGGTGCTATTGTGTTCTAGTTTTGTAGCCTTTTTCTCCTCCCCTCTTATAGTGCTCGATTCTTCATTTGTGGTCCATTCTCATGATTCTTGTTGCTGCAATTCGTTCACGACCAAGAACCTAAGTGATTCACCAAAGGAATTTGGTTGAATCCTCTTGTGTCCACGAATTCAAGCGATTTTGTGTTCGGGTCGTTTTTGTTAGGCTTTGAACTTGATCTGAAATTTCTCTCGATTTGCTTGGTGAGATCCAAAATTTCCAAAGAGGAAATGGTCACCCACATGTCTAGATCATCCGGACTTAACTTTGTGACCTAGGATCAAGGTTTGATCGAGTTCTTGTCGAAGTTTGTGGAGAACCGCCATCATTTGGCGTTGTTTGTTCGTCTTTGTTTCCCACAAAGCGCGGACAGTCCGACCCTTGCTAGCGGACAGTCCGGGTGTTGGGCCTCAGATTAGTTCGAGGCGAAGTTTGGTTTCTCTTTGCCACGTGGGCCGCGGACGAGTCCGACTCTTCTGGATCGGAGAGTCCGGATCCTCTCGACAACAATTTCCAAAGCCGGTCGGTTTTCAGTCCGTCCAGTTTTCGGAACTTTGCCGCCGGGACGGTCCGTCTCCTTGCCCTGGACAAGACGTCATGATTTCTCCCCGCCCGGTTTAGCAAAGACCTTTGATCCGTTCAATTTTTGGTGTTTAGCCACGGACGATCCTCCCCCTCCGGACACCCCGACGTATGTCTGGTCCAAGCACGGGGATAGTCCGCACTCCCGGGCCCGGACAGTCCGAGACCCAGTTTCCAGTGAAGGCCGAAGTGTTGTTTTCAAGTCTGTGTCCGAAATTTTCGTCTTCGGATTGTCGGGGATAGTCCGCCGACTAAGCGTTGTTGTGCTGATTTGCTTTGGTTCCACTCGATCTCGTGTTGATTTCTTTTCCGGTTGATCCATTTGTGCATCTAGAACTTCTTCTAGCGTATCCACCTAGTTACCTAGGTCGTGATCTTCCATGTGCGTGTGTGGTTTGCTTTTGAGGGGACGTGAGAGCTAGAAGTTCGACAATTCAAAAGAATTTTTAAGGCTCCTATTCACCCCCTCTCCCTCAGTTGCCTTTTTAGGTCCTTCATAGCTACCCTCCAATTATGAAAATTTGGCAAATTTGGTCCTCATGTTAGTTTTAAATATGACTTTTTTATTTTTAAAGGATATTAAAAATATGTTTTACTACAAAAATCATAAACAAATTTCTTAAATAAGAAAATATGAAACTACTACATTTTTTTTTTTTTCTATAATATTGTCTATTTGTTTATTTATGATCTATATAGGCGGTTAGAATTGGTCTATTTCTGTTTCATGTTGCTTTATTGCTCTTAGTTGCCGTCGTGGTCTAATACCACCGTCACAAGTAATGTACGGCTAATGCGTGTCTCGATGGCCTAGCTCTAGAGACAATGACACAAGATGTATACTTGGTTCGGGGCAAATCGCGCACCCTAGTCAGTGGTGATCACTATCCGAGCTCAAATGCTCATACCGGGGCTAGTACAAGCAAGGCGAGAGAGGGAGCGAGCTCCCAGGTCTCGTGATTGAGGCTAGTGCCAATATCGAGGGAAGTGTGTGCCGAATGTTGTGAGACCGAAAGTGTCCTGCCTTAACCCGATGGCAAGGGTCCCCTTTTATAGTCGCAAGGCGGGGTGTACACGGGTGCCCTCGTGGTCGAGGACCGGAGAGGGAAAAAGAGATGAAGTCACGAGGGTGGAGACGCGAGTGGTGCCGGCCGATGAGCTCGTGGCGCAGGTGTGAGAGCTCGATCCGAGCTCTGAGGTGTCTTTGGGCGTTGAAATTGGTCGTCGTCGTACACGGGATTCGCGGTTTGGGCGGTGGTCAGCCGTCGCCATGTCTTCAATCGTAGTTGGAACGCGTCTCCTCGGCATGGGCGCGGCCATACCGTGGATGGGGCGGATGTACGTTATGCGCATTCGAACGGTATTGTAGAGTAGTTGTTGGAGACGACGGGTATGGCAAGGTGGTCGAATCGATCGCCCCCGTCGCCTGTAGCCCCGCGTGGCTACAGTGTCCGTCGAGTGGAGTTGTTGAGTTTGTCGAGAGTGGTTGACCAACTCCCGTACTCGCCGGCTTCCTTGAGAAGGCGGGCGGACGAGCTCCCAGTGAATCCTCCGAGCTCGGAGTCGTAGAGCCCGTTGGGTAGGGAGCTCGAGCGAGACGGAAAGAGGTCCCGTGCGGAGTTGAGCGCGACGCAGTCCGGAGAGCTCGTTGCCGTGAGAGCTCGAGCGAGGCGGAGAATTGTCTTCGCCGGGAGAACTCCGCCCGGGCGAGCTCGAGCGAGGCGGAGAGTAGCCTTTCTGTCGAGCTCATCCTCGACGGGTTCGTGAACCCCGGGAGAGCTCGATCAAGGCGGAAGTGGGACCCTCGGCTGCCCGTGCTCTGGCCCGGTGTTGAAGAGCACGCGCTTGGTGACGACACCTCGTGCCGTGGTGGGGCGTCTTACCTTGTCGCGCGTTTCGTGTGTTTGATTTGCTCAAGTGTATGCGTTGACTTGCCGTGAGTGAGTCGGGCACATGCTCAGGGATATCCCAAATATCGATCCCCCACAGTTGCACTCATTTCTTCATGTTGTTTTAAATAAATAATGAGTTTCTGAATTTAAAATCCCCATTCCGCCCATACACCTTGGAATGCACAAGATACTCCATTTTGCCAACCTGTATCTTTTTTGTGATAGGAGTATTTTTTTAAAAAATATTTTTTGTTAGCCCTACTAAAACATCTTTGATTCTTTTTTTTTTTTTTTTTTGGAAACATTGTACAAATGCAAATACTTGGATATATGCATAATAGAGCGATAAACATATTGATTTCTATGGGGTTTATCAATCACGAAATGTGTATAGAATACTTGGAAACCGGAATCTATCACAAGTAGATAAATAAATTACATAGTATCTATATGGGTATTTTTTTCTAGAGAATAAACGACCAAGAGCAAGCAAAGATAACCAATTTTGACTAGATGTAAGAAATGAATTTATCCACAACTTATAATACTTCTTTTTGTTAAAATTTCTAGACCGTGCAGGAGAACATTGCATGGGTTTCGTTGGACTACTAGTCTAAAACTTCTAGCAAGTCAAAATGTTATCAAAGTAACACGTCCGTTCAAGGGCGCCTAACTAGCTATCTTAATGGTTCATCCCCAATTATAAACTCTAAACTCATCTAACAGTGACATTATGAGTACTTAATTTGTTTCCTTTCTGTTCAACTCATCTCCTTGAGAAGAACGCGTTTTTATATCTCACTTTTCCTGAAGGTAGTTACAAGTAAACACGGTGCTTACGTTTTAAACTTTTGGGATCTAACTTGCTTTCTTAGGGCCAATTAAAATGTATGGTTTGGTACAGTTGTAGCAAGTGGATTGTTTGTTTGGCATCAGCTGTCTAGTGCTTTACTAGGCGTGCCAAGAGGAACAATTATTAACTAGGTGTGCACACAGCAGAAATGTGAGACTGAATTAACGCGCGTGGCAAGATAAAGACCTGCAGCCACAAAGCGTATGGATTAGATGCCATAAAGTGCACAGATTTGCGGCGCGAAATGCATGCAAATAGAGGGTCAAAAGCCCAAATTGAAAATAATATAAAGGCAGAGATCGAACAACCACTATCGACCCTGAAGTTTTTCACTCAATTTTGGGTGTGTTTGGACTGAACCTCAGAGAAAAAAAGTGCCTCGCCTGTAGCCTGCCTGGGAGGCGGGAGCTGAACCATGTTTGGTTGCAGCCTCTGGCTTCTGCTCCTTTGCCTGAAAATCTTTTTAAATTTCCTGCTCATCACCAGATGATCTGGTGGCCTAGAAAACTCGTCAATGGATCATCCAGTGAGGTATCCAGTCCTTCCCGCTTTCATCTGACCATTGGCACTATTGTTACCCATTTCACGTACTACTGTATCGTCCAATGACACTGTTCACCAAGACTAACCTCACTGTGACCCTTACTACTGAGCATCGAGTGATCCCTTGTAGATTCTTCTCTACTCAGCTTTTAATCTTGTGACCCTATTCGTCGTGGCCTTCTTCTTCTTCTTCTTCTTTTTATTTTGAGAAAATCAGGAGGGAAATGCCCCTACTGAACTCATTTTATGTAAAAACAAAGAGAAAGCTTTATCGATGTCTGGTCTTTGTTACCTTTGTCGTCTTGACTGTTCGCCTGTTCCATGTTGGATCGGATGACATGAAACTAACCTTTAGATATTAAAAAATGCAAATTAAAAATAAGGTGAGATTTAATGGAATAAGTGAGGACATGTCGGTACCTAATATTATTGCTCACACAGTTATGTTTAGGAAACAATATGTGGATGTGATCAGTGGTGGAGCTGGGCCAGATACACGCCTAGGGCCATAATGAGCTAATTGAAGGTAAATTCGACCTGAGCCCTTAAGTTGCATTAGCTACAGTGTGAAAAACATGGGCTCACGCCTAGGGCCATGGCCCAAGTGGCCCTAGGCCCATATCTGCCACTGGATGTGATAAATACTAGAGAGACACCTTACATGGCCTCTACAACCTATGGGATGTGGATGCACAATGCATAAGACCCACCTTGGGGTGCAAAGGCATTGAAAACACACACATTCAATTCTTCAACATCCCCATACTACTGTATTATGGAGATTACAACTCTTTCATTTGGATTTCGATGGAGATCCTTGAGTATTTGACAAAAACTTACTTGATAATATTTCAAAAGGATCTAGTGAAACCTACATATCTTGTCAGCGACCTGCAAATCATCACAACATATTATTGGTTCTCTTCGTGTGTTGTGTTACTTTTTATTGGACCTTAGGAGAAACTCGATCTAGCAAGGCCCTTAAACAATCTCCTATACTAAAATTTGAGGTGCGACTTTGTGAGGTAAAATAACATAGGTCCAACAATGCGACTACTTAGGCGCCAATAAAGTAGGATGCCCCAAATTGCGCCCTTAAGCCCTTCTTCATAGAGACCTTGGAAGAGGGCTCCACTTTTATGTTTCACCCATTTATCTCTTTTTTTTTTTACCAAAATTCACCCATGTATCTCCTCGCACTCGTCCAGAACTATCCTTGTTCAAGCGCTAGCGATGTCACCTGACGCTCCACCCGCCAAACACTTAATTAGTGTGGCTCCCATCTAGGCACACCATTGCACCCATCGGGCAACCGCCCTTGGCGGCTACTTCTCTCTAACAATCTCTTGGGTGGATCCACCTCTCCTGATGTCGACGGGTTATTGGTGATAGCCTAGCAGGGGTGTACCCAGGCTAGTAGATTGTGATCGGTAGAGGTGCGCTAGACGACTAACAGGATGTTAAGCAAGACAGAAAGGGCAAAACACACGAGATTTTACCCATGTTCGGCCGTCGTGAGGGCGTAAAACCTACGTCCTGCTTATAGTTTGTATTGTTTGGTGGAGTAATGAATCAAGTTCTAGAGGGGGTCCCTGCTCGCCATATATAGTCCGGGAAGCAGGGTTACAGGTCAGATTCATGCCGACAAGATCTATCCTAATCAGTTACAATAGAAAAGTTTGTAGTGATTAAATGGAGCTATACAAGGTAATTATCTTGACACCCACATCTACGCCGCTGTCTCCGGTGGCCACCGACTTGAGGACGCCGAGGGGCTGGTCTTGCGGCCTGGGCCGGCCTGGACGGCTCAGCCCAAGGTGGGCCGTGAGGGGATAGGGGTTTATCCCCCCTCACCCGATGTCCCGATCCTCCCCACTAGGTCCACTAACAAGTGTGCCTTCATCCGACCACCTCTTCCCCTGGTGTCCTCCTCTCTCGGTGCGGCTATTCTACCTTGCGTAATGTAGAGATCCCCCACCTCGCTTTCCCCCCAAAGAGACCTCTGGTGTGGCTCATCATCTACCGCAACGTCCTCACCCAATGTTTACCTCCCCTAGGGCAGTTTCTCTGCCTCGGTACCCGGGGTGTGTAGCTCAGTCGAGCAAGGAAGAAGGAAGCATAGCGAATGATGAGTGGGTTCCATATCCAAGTGGATTCGAGAGTCCTCGACTCTGGTTAGAGTGTGGCCCTAACAAGTGGAGAATGCCCCAAGGGTTAGGTCGTCATTCCCCTGTGATACCTCCTTTTCCTTGGCCACCATCACCTGATGTTGTAGCACGGGTTCTAAGGTTTGTTTTAGGCGAGTCATTTAATAGCTAGTCTAAAACATCAATATTTATTTCTCAAAAATAAATAAACCAGTATTTTTACTCATCACTTCAATTTTTCTGAACAGTAGCATCTCCTCAATCCAAGGCATTTCTGGCTTGGCCCCTGATTGTTACATTTCACCAAAATGTGCATATTAACTAACTAAAGTAATAACCTGGAACTATCCACATGGTGTACTCATTCGTATCTACCGGCGATGCAACTTGACATACCATATCACACTCCCCAGGCTTGAGCACACACACCAAATTCGGGCCTTCGTTTTCACCATGCATCTACGTACCTAGCTACCTAGCTAGCTCTGCATCACTCCTTTTACCCTGCTCCTGGACCACTGTACCACCGGCCCGCATCTATCTTCGTTCCTCCATTCCTAAACGTAACTCACAGGCGGCAGGTCAGGTCAACCACGAGATCACGACATGCCCACACCTCCCGTTGCTCCCGGATGAAATGGCTGCAGAAAGCCTGAAACTGATCGATCGAAGTTGTGCTGGCCGGTACGGTGCGCCAATCTTTCCCGGCCACTACGGACGGATGAGGTCAACGACGGCGTTGTTTTGTGTGAGGATGGACGCAGCACGACAGCAGCTAATAAAGCCTGAACCGGCTGGTGCCTGCTGCATATGGTCGTCGTCGTGTGCTTTTTGCTAGGTTAGGATTTGGTCACTGTACATTATATACGGTATATAGGCTAGCTCGCATGATTGGAGCCACTCCAGACGTACGCATGCACATCACCATCAATATAATGATATGGTGAGTGATGGATGCGTTTCATTCTCAGCTATGATCATATCATCGTTCAGGTGCACTAGCTAGCTGTGTATTATCGACCAAGCCACGCGTTGGTTGGAGATATATTGGAGATGGATGTACCCGTGTACCGTACCATGGACAGATCAGACTGCTCAGCTCGCGCGGATCCATCTCAATCTCTCAACACAACAAAATATGCTGCCAAAAAGAATGTGATGTACTATTTGCTTAAGCATGAAGTGTCACGGGTGTTGTATCGTCGCTTTCCTTCGTTCAGAGAATACGGTTCGATCTCCTGCATGCCAGATTGCCAGCGGCCGCCTAGGCTAACGATGGAAGAGATGCATCCACAAGACGCAAGCAAGCGTAGGCCAGTCGTCCTTGTCTCTGGTCGTGATTATCATTTCGCGCTTTGTTTTCGTGATTCCCTGGATCAGCTAGCAAGCACACCCACTCAATCAAATCAACAAAATTATACTATTCCTTTCGTTGAGAACATGTATGTATGTACTTGTTACTATCAATAATCATCACCGGGAAAAAAAGTCTTCATTGCTTTGTACCCAAAAAGAATCCATCAACTGAGGAGTAACGGAATTGACGTCTGTGTTGTTAGGCGCATGAGCATTAACTCTGATGTGAAACCTAAGATGCATGGATCAAAACATCCTTCGCCTGCCTTGACTTGCATTGTTTGATATATATACTCCTCCCGTTCCAAAAAGAATGAAAATAAAGTCTAAATCCACTTGTAGTCAAACGATCTCGAAGTGATCGACTAGATTTATAGAAAGTAGTTGTATCTTCAAATATATTTCCTTATAAATTATATTTGTATGCTTGATCTATATCTTTGTATAGTAATATTTGAGATATATTGTCTGACTTTGGGAAGCCAGATTTCTGTTCTTTCTGAAAGGTAGAGCTAGTAGTTGCGCCTAGGTAAAGGAAAAGGAGCTCTACTGCCCGAGGCCAAAGGCCAAACGCGTTGACACATGCGCATGGGCGACCAGACTAAAGGAGACCGGCCACTGAGAACGAAGAGAGATGAGCCTTGAGCCCATTCGCACTCGATAGAGAGCTCCACAACCATTGGATGTGACAGTGCATGCGTACCTCCACCAATGGCTGCCGATCGAATAAGGGAGAATTTCCTTTACTGTTCGTGTTCCAGTTGCAAAAGCAAAACCATATCGACCGGCTTCTTTTTCGGGGGAAGCGGCGAGTGGTAGGCGTAGGCGACGCGAGCGGCCGGCCTTTGACGTGCCTTTGCAAATTTTATTCCCTCGGCCTCTCCCTCCCTTTCTTTCTCGGATCATGTACTAGTTGTTCCTTGGTCCTCGCGACACTCCCATTGGAGGCATCTACTATAACCTAGAGCTAAGCATATCGTAAAGCTAACTCCCTCGTTTTGAAAGATGGGGACAACACTCTTAGACTACTATCATTGCCGATCGGTGTGCTCAATTTGTTCCCTCTGGTGGTGAAGTGCCGATTCCTTTGCGAATTTCTCGTTGCCGATCGTTTTGAAAAATCTATATATATCCTTGCTTTTGGAGGGGAGAGTACGTCTCAATTTGGTTCTGAGCTACAGGAAAGGGATCGAGTAGCTATCTACACCCTGCTTGTCTATATCAAGATTGCAAATTCCCTATTATCACATCAATAGGAATGCACATTAATTTTTTTGGATTCCTCTACAGTGGAATGCTTCTAAGTGAAATCCAGACTAGTTTTCTTGCACATTAATAGATTTGCAAATCCTCTCCCTGCTTACAAGCTGTGTACTGACCGTGAAATAAAGTCATCTCCCCGCTTGCATGTTGCATATTGCCTTTTTTTTTTTTTTTTTTTACCAAGCCAAATTTACAAAACTATTAGAGAACAACTATGTTTTTCACTTAGCATATATTTTTATAACTTGGCAAATTACAAGTTTTGCCAAATATATTTTACAAAACTCTTAGAGATTCTCTCAACATTTTTCGGGGATGCACCTTTTTTTGAGTTACCAACCACATCTAGAAATCAATTTCTAGAAGCGGTTAGTGTTTTCCATTCGTCCTTAGAAATAAATAGTATTTTTTTAGAGGTGTCTGTGTTAGCAGCTATTCCTAAAAATGGAGGGGGTTCTAGGAGGTGAAACACCAATGGCCTATAAAATCGGTTTCCAGAAGTGGTAAACATGTGAAAAACTATTTCTAAAAGTGTTTTTTTTTTTTTATCCAACCACGACTAGGAAAAAAAATAGAGACATCTCTAAAATTGTTTCTATAGTAGATTGATTGAACCTATTGTGCAAAAATTTAACTGTAGAAATCTAAATAGAAAAAAAATGTAGTGTACATTTAGATGAAAAATATTTTTATATGTACTAGGTTGTTTGGATAGTGAGTTTGAGATGTATACGAACTATTAGCTCCTACCACTAAGTACCCAAATGATTTTGCATGACGGGCCATTTTAATTTTGCGTGGCGGGCATTTGAGCCCGTCACCCCGGTGAGGTCACGGTAAATCGTGATATTTTTGCGTGGCGGGCAACAGTGCCCCGTCACGGTAAATCGATATCCGTGGCGGGCACATTAGGACGCCCGCCACGGCAAATGGTTCGAAAAAAAAAAAAAAAAAGCAAAAACCCTAGACAGGCCCGCCAAGCCCATCTAGGGCAAGCACCGCCCGCCGCCACCACTGGAGGTTCCCATCGCCGCCGTCGTTCCACCTTGCCCGCACCCCGTCGCCGGATCCCGCCGCCGGAGAAGCCCCGCCGGTCGGATCCCGTCGCCGCACCTCGCCCGGGCATCGCCGCCGGATCCCGCTATCCGAGCACGCCATAGCCACCGGAGATGCCGATCCGTGGTCGTGGTGGATCTCCTCACGAGATCCGGTCGCGCGCGCCACCTCGAGGTGTTGGGGAAGCTGCCGCCGCCGTTGACGCCCCGCCGCGGCGCCGCCCGTGGCCCCACGCGCCGCCGCGCCCCGCCCATCGCCGTGCGCCGCATTGTACCGCCCGGCCGCGCGCCGTTGGCGTGAAGGGAAGGGAGAGGAGCGTGGAGCAGTTGCCCGGCTGAGGATGGAGAGTGGTGAGAGGGATAGAGAGAGAAAGTGAGGGAGATGGAGAATGAGTTGGCTGCCGGGTGAGAGAGAAAGTGTGGGAGATCGAGCACCCAAACCCTAACTTCCTATTATATAGTTGGCTGCCCGGTTGGGCTCGCCTGGGCTTTTGGGCCTGATTTGTTTGCGTGACGGGCCTTATATGACGGCCGCCACGGAAAATCGATTTTCCATGGCGGGCACGTTATAATGCTCGCCACGGAAAATATATATTAACCGTGGCGGACATTTTAACGTGCCGCCACGGAAAATCGCCCACGACGGGCAACAAATGCCCGCCACGCAAAATAAAATTGGATGTGGCGGCGGTATTAACCATGACGGACAAAGAAAATGCCCGCCATAGTTAATATTTGGGGCTGTCACGCAAAAATCAATTTGTTACTAGTGTACTAGGAACTCCAAAGCGCCTGCTAATGGAACTAATAGTTTTTTTTTTTGTTGCGATGTAATGGAAACTAATAGTTAGCGGCCCTTCAACAAATAATTAGCAGGTTTGTTTGAATCCATTAGTATTGATTTGAGCTGCTAATTTTTAGTGTTAATGGATCCAAACAGGCCCAACACGTAGCGCTATATTCCCACTAGTTCTGAGCAATTTGATCAGGTCGTGACGCAAACCCATTGGACAATAAGAATATCTGCGTACGATGCGTACGAAAATGGGGCTACTCCAACGATCGATTATCATTCGCTTGGAACTGCAAAGTTTATCCTCCATCAGCTCTTTGCATTGGTCTTTAACCTCTTTATGCTTTGTGTCCAGTGGTTTATATTGAACTGGACTCGGCTGGTTTTGTTGGGTTGTGCATAGTAGGTTGGTATAGGTAACCCTTTTTCTTGTCTGGAAAGAATATCCTTGGTAGATTCTCTTGTATAGCTTATATATGGTTTAAATCGCTCGAATGGGGAACAAAACGGAGCACTCACAGATACGTGTATAATCATTAGCCACCAAGGATTGAACGGCTCTTGTGTGTTGGGAGAAACATATGCGTCGTTCGTGAACAAAAATAAAGGCAGATGGTCTGCAATGGTTCCACTTGTTTTCGCCGTGCACTAAATTTGGCAATCATACTTGTAGATGGTCTCCATAGTCCAATGATGCAGCCAATGCTAGCAAGAAATATGTCTACTACAGGAGTTGGATGAAAATGCTCTGTACGAAAGATTTACGAAAGATTGAGTACATTTTGGTGGAGGACAAAATCATGATTGATACATACTCCCTTTGTCCCATGAAGTTCAACGTTTTTACTTTTGAACTTCAATTTTGACCATCCGTCTTATTCAAAATATTTATGTAAATTATAAAATAAAATAATCAATATTCAAGTATCTTCATTGACAAAATAAGTTGTAAAAAAATAAATTATATTTGTGTAAAAATTTTGAATAAGGCGAAACATCGAATAAGATGACACGGAAACCGGGGTGACAAACTCAGCGAGACGGAGTGAGTAAACCGTCTGGCGATCGCTTCTCGATCTGGACGCTGCTGGCCATGCAGTGGCAGAGGAACACGCAATAGCGGCCATCGGGGGCACGCATAACGCGTCCCTAGAGCCCGTCTCTACGATGCCAATTTTCCAAAAACACCCCACCGCTGCGAGGAGACGGGGCTCGCGTCGACGGGGACGTCCCGTTGCCCGAGGCCGCGATTCCTTCTCTACCCGGCGTTGTATGGTTCGGGCGGCGTCTCCAACTCGAGGGCACGGATCCAGTGTGCGCACTTGGCTTCCTCACCGGTGTCATCGTCTTCGATCGCACTAGTCTCCCGTCGTCGAGGCGATTTGTAGCCGGTCGCTGCCCGCCGGCCACGGTCCTCTCTCAATTCCCTCGCGGTACTCCCTCCATACCACCTCGATCCCAATCTGTTCCCTACTCATCTTGAATCTAGACTCATCAAAATCAATAATCAATTGCTGCTTGTCTGATCTACCAATTCATCCGCTTCGCTCCGCCTGGGACTGTCTCCTACCCAAGCTCCGATTGAAACAGCAGGACAGGCGGGCTTCCTTCCAGCTCCGAGCTCGCCGCTCGCCGTCCGTGGCTTCAGAGCCCCGCAGTGCCTGGTCTGATCCACCCAAACAATTTTATAATTCGTAGCTACTGAATTCTTAGCGGATCGCAACTCAAATTGTGACTGAATGTTTGGTTATGACTGTGTGATACAAGGAAAAGGATCCACGGCACCTGATGTTTTTCCTAGAATGTGATGAGTAGATGAAGGTGTTGCCTCTGAATGTGAACAGATGACATTGCTATATCTAAATGCTGAAATGCAAAACCATCCGTCAGTGCGTGCGCTCAGCTTAACGAGTGGTGCTCGTTTGTTCAGGGTACAGCTTGCATGGTACTCTCATTCAGACGTGGGACCCATAAAGTCAAACTGCATGCATGCCTCACTGCAGTACGGTTGCCTGGGTTATTTGCCTCGCTGAGCGTTTCAGGTCAGGCCAAAACTGAGGTAGTTTTCTGTTTTTTTTTTTTACCTTTAATAATATCTTAGATAATTTTAATGATTACAAAAGTGTTTAACATTTTCAAAAATTCAGGGATGTTTAAGTTTTGGCCTGAAACGTTTGCGAAATTTTTAAATGTAAATTTATTTAGGTTTAGGCCATAGATTTTGTTTTATTGTTTACATGTAGGGTTTATAGGGGTTAGGGTTTAGTCATAACAGTTAATTAGTGGTCATTTTTGCTGGAATAATATGTAATAGCCCAGAAAACTTTTTGTCCCGCTTTCTTAGCCGTGTATAGAGTTGGATAAAAGCAGTAATGTCATAATATGTTTTTGTTGTTATTTCTTTTTATTGTAATTGGATTTGTACCTTATTTTTAAACCTTTTTAATATTACAGATCTGGTTAATTCTTAAACACTGTACGTGAGTCTCAATGGCGAATAACTAATTTTAAGTGTTATGAGCTTATCCGGGCACAACAATCATATTTTATAATTTTTCCAAATCTTCTTAATACCGCATCTGAGCATGGTCAAGACTATATTGCACGAGTCATATACTCCCTCCGTTTCAAATTGTAGTTCACTTTGGCTTTTATAGATCCATTTGTTTTACTATGTATCTAGACATAGTGTATAACTTGGTGTATAACAAAATCAATGTATCCAGAAAAGCCAAAGTGAACTATAATTTGGAGCAGAGGAAGTACTTATCATTTTTGGTAGAAGCAGTTTCACTGATCGAGCATTTGCATCACATTGCAATGCGATTCATGACAAGGAAAGGGTGAAGATTCGATGCATTTGCAAAGCAGTTTACAATATTACTACTACTTTTTTAGATACATTATTACTACTACTATATTACTACTACTATGAAAATTTATATGGTCAAGATTAAGCATAACAAGGAAAGATTCGATGCTGGGGTTGACTGAAGAGTTACCGCTGCTAGTTCCTGCAGTGGATCACTTCCATATACAACATACTAGTGCTTTTTTTTTATTTCTATCTTTTACTTTCACCTTCATTATTATCAAGCACTCAAGTTTTTTTTTTTTTTTTATAGAGTGGTTATCAGCTAGTGACATACTTTTTTACAAAGAACTGCGTTTGAAAACTATTAAAATCATGAATAGGTCCTGCATTTTAAGTGACACTAGTGAATTTGCGCGCCCATGCTTGCGAGGGGCTGGCCAAAGAAAGTATTCTGAGGTAAACATTGTAGAGCATGACAGGCAAAAGTTATAGCAATGTAGAAGTAAAGCGACAAAAGATGTGGTTTTGGCATGGATCGGGAAGAGGAAAAGAATATGATTGCATTGGACATGATCATATATCATAGAGTGATTAGACAAGGCCTGCGATGATTTACGCATTGCTTAGTAGCTGGTAACATGAGTAACCCTAAGCCCTAAGTCGGATGGTTAAGAATATAGACAATCTGAGCATAACCGTACAAATTCTGTTCTTGCAAGGGTCCCGAGTCTTTTCATGGCGAGGTGGTTGAGACAACCGTTTCGTGTTTAGGCTCCGTCGGTCAAAGAGGTTCTTTGTCCATGGACACCGCGATGTGGATCTTTGGATAATCGGTGGATGGTGGATGAATATCGGGACGGCCGGCATGTGAATTAAACCAAAAAAAAATATGGAGCATGCTTGTGATAATAAGGGAATTGTTGGAAGGATCACACATACATGGTCTAGTACCTTTAGAGCAGCACCATCAAGAGCACGATAGTTCCAATACTCAGATATGACACATGGTGCGATAGTAGTGACCCTGCATCGCAATGGCCCTGTTATTATAAACCCTAAACCCTAAAACTAAAGCATAAACAGGAAATGTGCAAAAAAAAAAAATAACTTACAACCATTACCTCTCAACAGCTGCACCATAACCCATCCCGCCGGGAGCGGGGCGCAAAATAAAACACGAAAAGCACATCATTGTAATATACATTATCCACCTAAATGTTCATAATGCTTGCTCAATTGTTTGTTTAGTGGAACTTCACCTAAATTTGAACTTATTTGCTTAAGTAAACCCAAAGCCTGTTTATCATTATCGGGGCACTAAACATTTTACATTTTGAAGTTATAAAAAGAAATGTTTCTTCTATAAATAAAAATTGCAGACAATGTAGCATTAAGTCTAAGATTTCGCGATTACAAACATTTCTTACCGGACTAATAAAAATGCGGTCGGATAGTAGACAGTATTAAGTAGTCCATATGTGAGAACCCCAAAGAACACCATATCTCTTTAGTTTTTCTAGCAACTTTGTCGGTTGTAGCTAATGTCATTCAAAGGTCAGTATAAACAAGATAGATCTAGATCCATACAGTAAGTTGACAAAAAGCAAGCTAATGTTATTAACCAATAATTCTTATTTTCGGATGATCTTACTCCAACCTTCCAACCATCTAAGAAATAGCTATCTTGTCCAACTTTATTTCAATATAGTAAGTTGACAAAAAAAAATCGCTAGTATTATTTCAAACATGATTAATTAATAATTCCAAGAGGATTAACTTCGTGAGGTCTTGCGTCTTCAAGTGCAAGATCTACTTCCACTCAACAGATTTCCAATGTAAAAATAACATGAACTTATCAAATTATACCATGGCATCTAGATAGGATATGGCGGGTTTATCATCATTGGTGTTTGGGTTTACAGTTAGTGAATACTCTTTAGTTGAGAAACTTTTTGGCCGTCTCTTTTCCATCTTTGCTTGGACCTGTGCGAGAATCCAAAGGAAAGATCAAATCCGATCTATGAAAAATGCAAACTAATAAGGAAAGCTATCATGTCTCACAACAATCATACGGTATCATACCAGTGGAGCCTCCAGTGTGTCGCTTTCAGTTTCTTCACCACTAACCACATCGATCTAGCCACAAAATGCGAAGCGGTTAAGTTTGAGATAACATCACTAAGATGTACTAAGATCAATATCTTATCATCAAGGTTTTTGTAATCGCTAATTAAACTCTTAAAGGTGAGACGGTTTCTGACTTATAAAACTTGTATCTGAGGTTTACACAAAGTACACAAGATCATGTCAATTTAAGTTCCCGATTGCCCGCATGATAGAGGGAAGAAAGGTTATGACCCATATTGAGATTCCGTGCTCTAGCCGCAAAAGGTTCATTTGATAGATAAAAAGGCAAAAATTACATAAATGAAAAAGAGACATGTACGTAATTTTTGGACTACGATACTCTTTGCGGCGGATGAGGCCATCGTTAAATTAAAGGTATGGACAAATTATATCGTAGGATACGAGAATAGAGGAATGATATGAAATAATCAATCACTAACAGAGGTGTTTTCAGAATGGAATATACTACTTTTTACCTCGATTTGTTGCCGAGAGACACGGATGTGCGTGAGATAAATCCATGTAGCACCAAAGATATATCAAGATATTGAAGAATAATCTATTATCTAGTAGTTGAGGTTGCCCATAGATACCATCCAATTACATCCTAAACATAAATAAATAGACTGTAAATACGCTACTTGTTGGAATCAGTTCAATTTCGCAAAAAAAAAAAAAACAACTAACTCAAGTACATAAAGGCATGAACATGACCAAGTACACATACATCGTAAGCTTTTGATTTGTGGACCACAAATAAGTAAGCAAAGGTCACCTCTAAGCTGTAATAGAAATTTTACGAAAAACACACAAAGCGAAATCTAGAGCGCCAGGAAGACTATGGATACTAATTAAAGGCATGTTAACCGGAGAAGACATGGTGCCATAAATTGGAGGAGCAGCCAAATTCACTTTTTTAGAACAAGGTGGTAGAGAAAAGCATGGATGAAAAAGCCACCGACCTTGCTATCTTTGTTACAACTAATGTTATCCCTTCTTTTTAATTTGTCGGCAAGAAGGCATGTTATGGTCACCGCAATGCATCCATCCAATCTGCAAGGTAATCGAAATCATGTAGCTATAAATTACATTAGTGTAAGCACGCATTACACGAAAAGATTTAAGAAAGAATGGTAGCTATGGATATAACTTCAAGTTAACCATGGAACCAAACACCGCAATAGGGTACTCGCTAATTCATAAGCCATGTGGAACAAAGAAAACATAACGTAGCGAGGTATGCTAGTTCTAAACCTAAATCGAAGATAAATTCAGTTATCCGAACAACCGAAAAGTAAATTCACTTAATCGCACAATTGTAACCATTAACCATTAGTTTTGTTGGCCAACAACTTTAACTGGGACATGAGATAAGATCAGATACGAAGCAAATGCGAGGTAAAAATTGTAGGATTTCATACTTTTGTACATGGAACAATTAATAGGACTAAATTGAAACAGAGAGGTTATAACCATGAAGCAAGAGTGATGCTCCGCCTCACGAAGGATAATTTCTTTGTTCTCTTTATAGAATGTTGAACACAACATGCAAATATTTTTTTTTAGTATGCAAATACCTAAAACTACACCGAAAAGAATCTAAAAACATGCATTCTACCTTATGTAATTGAAAGTATAGTTAACCCGAGACCAACTTTGTTTCGAGAAAAAAAAACCCGAGACCACATGTAATTGTAGGGCACCCTTAATTATTTTTTCCATTCTACAGCACCAAAGTTCATTTAATTTGGATTTTTAATTACCAGTGATGAATAAAAAGAGAGATTGCACTGCTACGAGTTCTTTATTACCCCAAACTGTGGTATAATTGTAGTTGGACCACGGATAAACAGGAGAAATAGGAGAAGAACCTAACAAAGCAGAGGTTGCATGTACTTTGTACATCTCCATCTTTGGAAGTACATACCTCTAATTCCATGATTTCACTTCACCTTTGGGAAACCCTCCACTATCATCATTTGTTTTGAAATGTTGAAACCTCCATTTGATTCACTCAAAAGCCAAAACCAACCGATACAAGCAAAGTGACCGACAATGGTATTTGTGGGAATAGGGCGTGTGCTCGAGAACCAAAAGTGTGCAACCGGCTTCATAGGCAATGATAAGAGACAACAGAAGAAGAATATATGTATCACTTCACAGGCAATAAGGAGCTCAGTTGTGTGCTATTACCATCATCGGCAATGATCATAAGCAAGGATGGGCACAAAACCAAAGGCAACGATCGATTAGGCCAAAAAACAAAAATGGGAGAAGTAGTAGGTCCAGAGCTGAATGTAAAGAACGAAAACGAATTTGCTACCCTCGATAGCCCCAGGGGCGAGGAACCCTTGCCCAATTGTAGCAGGTAAATTCCTCATTATCACGGCCTCGATTACAAACACATAGACGGATGCGAAACGAAAAAAAATCCACCGTACCTCATGAACATTGCCTCGGTTATGCATGAAAAGAAAGAGGTGAAAATTGTGGGCGGTAGCCCATGATCATTGCATCGAACATTAAACATTTATATTGTGTATTCATCACAAAGCACCACCCTATTCCCTCAAATTAATCCAGCAGCAAGAGGAAGGTGTATTCATCATTGACATGACCAAAATCATGAGCACCCCAATGCAGCAAGGAAGAATGAATACCATTGGCATATGGTGATGTCCTCCGATATGTATGGCACAAAATTATGAGCACCTGCAGTGTACTAAGAAACCAAACAAATGCCATTGACACACGACCATGTCCTCAGATATGTAGGAAGTCTCAAGATCTGCACGAAAACCCCGCCCGAACCGGAGGGGTAAAAGAAAAGAGGAAAGTAGAGGAAGAATATAGACTTGCATGCCCACAATTTTTAATAGCTCAAGAACTATGTGAAAAATTGAAAGCTATATGCATCTGTGTATAACTAAAACTAAAAACATGTGAGCAAGGGAATCGATCCTCGATCGCCCGTAACCATGTGGAAAAGATGGGGACATGCGGTAGGGTTTCAGTTTCCTCAAGCATAGGCGAACAATTGACTCGCATATAGATCGCGTCCACAAGGGAGGGGGAGCGAACCTCCACAAGCGCTAGGAGAGATCTCACCGGGAGAAATAAGAAGGGAGAGAGAGGGGAAGAGATCAAACCGAGGGCGGGACGATGCGAAGAACAACGAGTCTGCTGGGAAAGGCGCTGGGGGGGGAGGTGCCGGTGCTCACGCCGCCGCCGCGCCATGGCCGGGACGGCGAACATCAGGGGCCGACCTAGGGTTGGACGCCATACAAGGATGCGCCGCCGCCCCGCCGCACCGCCCGCCAGAAGGGGAGATGAGAGAGAGGAGGTGGAGAAGGGAAGAGGAGGCGGAGGCGGGGATGGGGGGCAGGGGCGGGAGCGGCGCCGGCGCAGGCCGCGGCCTCCCCGTGACGCCGCCGGTCGGGAGAGGCGGAGAGGCACGAGAAGCTTCGTTTCTTTTTTTTTTTTTTACCGAGAGAGGAGGGGACGGTATATATTTAGGCCGGTAACAGAGAAAGAAGCCGATCCGGACATCCAACCCTAGATCGGACGGTGAAAATTTTTTTTTTATATCGTGGACGTGCTGACCGCTGACCTGCTCCACACCCAATATTACTTTTAAATACTTTATCTTCACAAAGAACAATGTTTATATTATCATGACTTGTAGTACGCAAACTTGTTGGATTGCTAAATTGTACCTGATTTATGCCCTACCCCAATTGAGAACTCAAAATAGACCACTTCATCAAGTCGTCGCTGGCATTATTGCAGACATTTATTTGAAATTGCTACCAAGCACTCAAAAAAAAAAAAAAAAGATATATGTATGAAAAGACACGTGCAAGCATGTAAAACTAAAAACAGGAATGTGATGACAGATAAGCACCTGCTAAGCAATCTCCAGACATCTGTCCCGAGTTGAAGGTCATAGCATGATAAGGTCCCAGACAGCACTGAGACCTTGAGTTACCCTATCACCACTCTGAATATCCTTGTCCTGCTTCTCATTACTTCCAGGAGAACATAAACCTTCGAGCAGTTTCAGCACACCTTCTTGTAAATATGGTATCTCACAAAGCAATTTGCCAAGTGACTTATCTGAAGCTGGAAACATGTCTAGAAGATTTTCAGCCTATAAAAAAATGTACTTCCATGATGCAAGAGAAATAACATTTGTAAGAAATACGTCAATTTCAAGTGTACAATGTTTAGAAGAAAGGATTCGTAAACTGATGGGCAGTTGTAGATGAAAGAAAATCTTGATCCTGCTCTACCTCACGATATAACCGGTTCAGGATGCATAAAGTCAACTCGTGCCCCTGCTTAAGGAAGAATTTGGGTCAGAAATCTCCGAAGATAGGCAGGACTAAATTCCTTTAACAGAGTCATCTACACATCTTAATTTATAGCTATGCAACATATATACAAACTGTACCAAAAGTAATCAGGACTAAATTCCTTTAACAGAGCAAGAGAACCCTAGGTACTGAGTTCATCTATGGGGAGAAGCAGGAAAGCCGGGCGGCAACTGATGGAGCAACCAAAAAACAGCAGCAGTTTTGGGTGCGAGAGGAAAATCAAGAGTGGAGCGGAGGGAAATGAAACCGCAAACCCGCAATCAAGAAAGAGGCGAGGGGTACGAGTAGTTGCTCACCAGGTGTGCGGCGGGCAGGTCCGCATCGGCAAGGCGGAGGCGGAGGCGTACGCTGCCGTGGGTCCATGGCGGCCATGGAGGGTGGCGCGGAGGAGAAGGCGTACTCGAACGGGCGGGCGGGGGGGAGGAGGCTGTGAGGAAGCGAGGGCGGTATGGGCGACATTGGTACTGGGATGTAAGCCTCCGCCCCATGGTTCGCCGGATCCGAGCAGGAGAGAGTGGAGGAGTAGTGGGGGTGGAGGGAGACGGGGACAGAGAGAGAGAGAGAGAACGAGCGGCGGCGCCGACGGCGACGGCGAGACGAGGAGAGAGAGAGAGAACAGCAGCTGCGGCGGCGAGACGGGGATAGAGAGAAAGAACGAGCGGCGGTGGGGTCGCCGTGGTGAGAGTGACGAAGCAGGAACGATGGAGGTGGAGGGAGAGAGACGACAGAAGGAGCGGTGCCGGTGGCGCGTTGGCGGTGGGGACAAAGAGAAAGAACGACCGTCGGGCGGCGCCGAGATGGAGAGAGATTGCTAGAAGGAGCGATGCCGGCGCCTAGACGAGGGACGAGCTCAGGCATGCCTCACGCGGAGCATGGACTGAGGCAGATTATAGTTGACCAGCACTGGGACCACAAAAATAAAGAAACATAAACCTGCATGCAGCTGTGGGGACAACACGAATCTCAAGAAGACTGCAGCCGTTGAGATAAGCCGGACGCCCGCACTGGTGAACAGTATTTTCCGGCTGTATCTAAATGTGAACAGATAGTAGTGCTCCACCATGCATGTGATGCGTAGTGCTCCACCATCCATGGTTCCTAAAACTTATTGTAATCATGTTTCTCTTATTTATGCTTACAATATTCTATCAAGCAGCCACACATTGGTATATACAAATATATTCGTAGTTGATCTTAAGCTACATGCAAAGAATTAAACAGCTTACAGGCGGATATCTGTCTGTGGGTTGTACGAGCCTTTTTTATATATGTCTATATGTTAAAATCGAGGTTCTACATATGGCGAGTCGTCTGTGGGTTGTACATGCCCTCAGTGGCGAGCAGAAACAGAACCATCTGCCTTCTGCCTTCGGGGAGCCTGCGATCTGGTGTGCGATCGGGGAGCCTGCGGCCAGTCTCGATCGACGCTCTGCGAAAAGGCTGCGGCCGGCGCGCAGGCCGGGGCGTTTCCTTGCATATGGATGGTGCAGACTGCAGGACGGTGCGGTGAGGGCAGAGCAGAGCACGTAGAGTACGTCCATCCGTCCACCATGCACAGCGCCAGCACGATAGCGTAATCGTATCGAGAGCCGAGAGGGCCGGCCGGCAGCGCGACCTAATTCCACGTGATCAGATCGCGGCAGAACCCGTACACCGGCCAGGCCACGCGCTACCTGACCGGCCGGCCACGGCGGCGTACGTGCAGTGCAGCCACTACCTAGTGCAGGCAGGCAGGTATGAGATCGAGCGCTCTTTGCACAGCACCATGCCGATTGCCACCGTTGCCGCGTCGTCGTCAGCGTACGTCTCCGCTCGCCTTCCACTAGCTGGCTGGCCTTTTCGGCGGCCGGCCGGCTGAGAGTAAAAGCAGCAGGGCAGGTTCCCGGCGCGTATGACACCACACCATCATCCATCAAGGAAAGGAAGCAAGCTAGTAGGCAGGAACCCGTGTGGATGAATTACATCTATCTATAGAGCGCGTACGTGAGCATGCACGGAGCCGGATGGAGAGGATGCATGCGTACGTGACAGCAGCCAGCCAGCAGGGTCGTCGCCGCGGGACGACTGGCCGGACTGGGACGGGGACGTGCCTTCTCATCTCGTTGGTGTGAGTGTGACTGGTCGTCGTGTTCCGGGACCGTTTGCACCGCGTGCAGGTTGGCTCGACGATACGCCGCCGCCGTGTCGCGTGCTGCGCGTTTGTTCCCTCAGCGCTAGCTAGCTTTCCCTAGCTGGTTAAATAAAGACCAAATTGTACTAGTATATGTAAACATCAGATTCCTTAATCTGAAATGCATGATGCTCTCCCCGTTTTAGTTGAGACCTGCAGAGTAGTACTCCCTCCGTTTCAAATTATAGTTTGTTTGACTTTTTGACCGACCACTCGTCTTATTCAAAAAAAAATTTACATAAAAATAGCCAAATTTAAGTCATTCTTTAAGACCATTTGTTAATAAACAAACCACAACCAAAGAAATAATATTTTGCGCAAAATTTTAAATAAGATGAGTGGTCAAAGTTAGGGTTGGAAAAAGTCAAACAAACTATAATTTTAAACGGATTTAGTACAAGATATATAGCGACTTGTACAAGGATTCTCCACGTTCATGCATGACCAAAGTAGCTAGTAGAGTGCCAGTACGTCCTGTGGTCCAGGCTGCATCTACACGCTATGTTTTGGCTACAAACGCCGGAACATGAGTACAGCTTAGCATATCTCCAATTGCCCCGACACTGCGGGCACACCGAACAATACGATCAGGTGACGCAAACTCATTGGACAATACGAATACCAATTGCATTGGTCTTTAACTCTTTATTTGTTTGCATGCAGTGGTTTATATTGGACTGGACTCGGCTTGTCTTCACATTTTTATGAGGTCTAAACTCATCTAACAGTGACATTAGGTGTGCAGAAAAACACGCTTTCACATCTCACTTTACTGAAACTAATTACTACTAAAAAACACATGTACAGTGGTACCTTTTAGGATTCAACCTTTGACTTTCTCATCAGGACCAACGAAAATGAATGTACTATGGTTATTTGGTACAGTTGGATTGTTTGTTGGCATCAGCTGTAGTGCTTTACTAGGCGTGCCAAAGAGGAAACAACTATCCATGTCAAAAAAAAAAAAAAAGAGGAAACAACTATTGATTATGTGTGCAGAGCAGAAATGCGAGACTGAATTAGCACGTCAAAGGGTTTGGATTAGATGCCATAAAGTGCACAGATTTACGGCGCAAAATGCGTTCAAATAAGGGGTCAAAAGCACAAATTGAAAATAATATAAATAAAGACAAACGGTCGCCTGACTCTTGCTACTTCTTTGCCTGAGCTAATACTGCACCAATCACAGGTTTGATTGCCTAAGGGCGTCTCTAATGGTTATCAAATCGCTAGCTAGAAAACAATTTTATTGGCTATCAATGTCACTTTTACAAATCGCTAGCTAGAAACAATTCTATTGGCTATCAATGTCACTTTACAAATCGCTAGCTAGATGAGACATCTAAATAAGAAAAAATAAACACTATAGTTGAGAGTTATGTGAGAGAGATGTTTCTAGGAGAGCGGGCTAGATTAGATATTTATTAGTCGCTAGCTATTTGAGAGTCGCTAGCTATTTGGTCTCTCTCTCCTCGATAGCCAATCAACATGTTACTTTTATATTATTTTTATACCTCATCTAGCTAGCTATTTGTAAAGTGTTATTGATACCAATAGAATTCCTTCTAGCTAGCTATTTGAGCACCATTGGAGACGCCCTAAGCTAATACACGCTGCTGACGAGGACGTGATCTGACGTGGAAGCATAAAAAGAGAGGAAAGAGAGTGCTAGTTAGCGACCGATGACCTGGAGAAGGTCTGAGTTCCAGCTCCGTAAATCATGTCACTGCAATTTTCCTCTTCTCACTCTCACTCTCACCGCGCACCAGGTCAGCCACCTACTTCTTCACCACCGTTGTGGATGCCCTAGGGCAAACACGCACGGACTGATCCGACCGAGATACGGTTTTGTTACAAGAGAAAATATTGGATGCATATTTAATAATTAATCATACGGGCACTGATCATAAGTCTTCTCTCGAGGCTCCGGTCAGCTGTGTAGATCACACAGGCCGCGAATGAAGGACCATGCATGCATCTGTGCGCCTACCGCTAGCTCTGCACCACCCCTTTTTACCATGCTCCTGGACCATACCGGCAGCAGGGTCCATTTCCTGAACTCATGGGCGGCAGTTGAACCACGAGACGAGACATTGCCACACACTTGCCGTTGCTCCTGGATGAAAAGCTTGAAACTGAAGTTATGCTGGCCGGTACGGTGCGCCAAATAATCTTCCCGGCCACTACGACAGATGAGGTCAACGACGGCGTTCTTTTGTGTGACATGGACGCAGAACGGCATATAGTGTGGTCGTGTGCTTTTTGATAGTGTAGGTAGGTTAGGATTTGGTCACTGTACACTATATACGGCCGGTATGTAGGCTAGTTCGCATGATTGGAGGAGCCACTCAAGACGTACGCATGCACATCACCATCAATATAATGGCAAGTGATCGATCGATGCGTTTCATTCTCAGCTATGACAGGCCTGGCTATGATCATATCATCATCGATCGTTCTGGTGCACTAGCTGTTTTTATCGAACGAGGCACGCGTTGGAGATCGATATACTGGAGATGGAATATATATGGATGTACCCGTGTACCGTACCATGGACAGATAGACACTGCTCGTGATGCATTGCGTGCATGTGCTGCTCGTACGGATCAGATCCATCTCAATCTCTCAACGACAACAACAAAATATGCTGTGAAAAAGAATGTGATGCATGCGTGTGTGCTTAAGCGTGAAGTGTCTCGGGTATTGTATCATTTTCCTTGGCTCAGAGAATATGGTTCTCCGGCATGCCAGATTGACTGGCAAAGGATGTATATATATTTCGTACGTACACAACACAACATCCCCCACAGAACAGATGCATGCACAAGACGCAAGGCGTACGCCCGTCGTCATCGTCGCTGGTCGTGATCAATGCGATCGAGATTGCACGTATCATTTTGCGCTTTGTTTTCTTGATTCCCTTGGATCATCAGCTAGCACGCCCACACACAACCACTCAATCAAACCTAAATTATACTATTCCTTTCGATGAGAACATGTATGTATGTACTCCCTCCGGGACGGTATTAGAAGTCGTTTTGGACAAGGTTTGGATTAAACATCGGGGAATATAAATCATAAATAACTTTTAAGTTGTTAAGTTTGTAAATGTAAAACTTATATGAGTAGATTTGTCTTAAAAATATTTTGATAAAAGTATACATATATCACATCTCCATAAATATTTTTATAATAATAAGAGGTCAAAGTTGTGTTTTGGAGACCGTGTCATTTGTCCTAAACGACTTCTAATACTGTCGGGGACCAAAATATTGGGCCTCGAGACATTCTCAAACTATGAGAATTTGCCGGCCCGCCAAGGCCCAGTAAAACCCAGCTTGCTATCATCCCGCATGGAGAGACGGCCCCGACGAGCGATGGACCAGGCCTTTGAGCCACGGCGCTTACATGACGGCGGAGCAACCCACCGAACAGCCCACGAGCGGCCCAAATGGAGTCACCACGACGTCACGAGCTCATTACGCCACGAAGGACAAGGTCAAAGACCTCTACCGAACAGCGAACCCACGACGTTCCACGCCGACCGCAGTCAAACCATGGCTCGGGCTCGACCACACGTCTCCGATTCGCCCGAGGCTGGCCTAGCTCACCGACCTCGGGGAAATCTCCGATTAAGGTCCGAGGGGGCCTAGCTCACCACCCTCGGCGCAAAACTCCGCCTCGCCCGGGGAGACAGCTCTCCATCCTCGGGTGACGAGCCCAACTAGCCCGTCTAGGGTCGCCGACCCTCGGGCGTGGGAGGTTCCGTCCGGAGGAAGGGAAACCGCCGCATTCACGTAAACAAGACGGGCGGCCAGGGCGCCGGTGCCATCGATTACACCCGGTCAAATCGACCGCCGAATCACCTCCCAATCCGATCGGATGGGACACAATGCCGAGAACCAGTGGCGTGTTACGCCACCCGCACGGGAACCAAAGTGACACTGTTCACTTCCTGCACACCCGTCAAAGCGCCACGTAGGGGGACCCTCGGGCACCCGACACGCATGACAAGAACCACGGGACCGGCCCTCGTCATGCGGATCGTGAGGGACGCCACAGACCCGAGGGCCGCGCCAGTGGAACGACACGTCGCCATCGGATGCGACGCGTGTCTTCGTCCGCAACGCCAAGCGGCCGCGCCCTCGACAACGCACATGCAACCGTGCGGCCTCGGGAATTAGCCACCTAGGCAACCACCAATGTAAACATTACCTCTCTCCTTCTCCTATAAAAAGGGGGAGTAATGTCTCATCGAAAAAGGAGTTAGGATCGACTCGATTCGGTTGGACCCCATTCCAACTCCGGTACACCTGAGAGAAAACCGCCCACCACTACCATCGTAACCCACGATCGTGGGGCTTGAGACCGCTTCTCTCCCACACGACCGCTGTAACCCCTACCGCGGGCTCACCTTTGAGCGCGAGATAACGGCGTGACACACCCCCGCTGGACGTAGGGCCCCGTTGGCCTGAACCATGATAAACCGCCGTGTCCCGTGTCCATCTTGTGCTACGCCATCGAGGGAGGAGGCACGCAGCCTACAAATTTTTATTGCCGCACCCGGCACCGCCGTTCCTCGAACCAGCCGGCGGTTGGCGCCGGTAGAGGGGCACGCCGTGTGCAATCATCTCCACCAACCCTCATGGCGGCACCGCCTTCGTTTCCACCGCCGCCGGGAGCACGTGCTCCCGCGCGAACTCCACCGTCGCCGAACGCCGGCATTCGCGGGCGCCGGCCCGACCACGAGATGATCCTTCCGCCGGATCTACCGGCCGGAGAGAGCAAAGATCGCCAACACGGCGTGCTCACCATCACGGCCGTCGCTACGAGGCGAGCAAAGCGAAACCATCAGCGCCGCAAGGCGCTTCGTGCAACGGATTCGGAATCCGCCGACATTTCCCGGGGCGCCGACTTCGCGAAGGGCTCCCGGGAACCCTAGGCCTCGGGAAGATCCGCACCGGGCGTCCACTCGTGGGAGGATGCCCAAAACCCTAATCGTCCCGGGAAAACGCCTCCGCTCGGTCATGCGGAGGGAGTCCCGTGAATCACGCGGCAGCGAAACCCGGTAAAGCCTTCGCCGGAAGAGCACGGGCGGGCCTCCGTGTCGTTCCACGGGAACGCTACCCCATGGATATGCACTCGAGGAGGAGCGCATCCTTCAGAGGATGCGGGGCGACCCGTCCATGCCGCCTCCCTCGGGTTCGATTGGGGCCTGGACCCGAGCCGAGGACTCGCTCTACCGCCCGAAGAGAACGGGAACTTCATCCACGCATTCGGCGCTCCTTGCACCGGCGATGAAGGCGAATACTATGACCCCACGAGGGGAATGCTTCAACGTCGAAGTCCCGCCGCAAGATGGCCAGTTCACCGGCGTGTCCGGCCGAAGACGGCGTGGGCGTGCCGCCACGACGAGCCCCGGCACCAGCGGCTTCCGCCCGTCCGGCCCGTAGCTTGGCCGCCGCGGCTTCGCGGCGGCCAGAGCGCACAAGCGCAAGACTTGCAGTAAGCGGATTCGGGCGGAATCAGCGCGGCCGGCGACCGGAGCTTTAACGTTCAATCGGGGAACAGGCCCGGCGTGGGCCGGCCCGAGAGCACCTCGCCCCCTCGAGGCGGCAATCGCAACGCCAATGGAGCGCCACATCTTCCCGACATAGCAGCCCCGTTCAACCGAGCAAGCCTCAATGTGGCGGCGGCAGCCATGCTAGTACGCGAGATGCCCGAGCCCTCTACCGCGAGGAAACGCGCGTCGGGAAGGCCCGCGACATCTCCTCTTGATAGGGCAGCCGTGACAACAGGCGGAGAGCTCGGGCCTCCAGAGATCGGCCGCGACATCGCGGCGACGAGGAGAGTCCGGACAAAGCCGGCAAGGCTCGCCCCCAGCCTGAGCAAAGCCGGGCCTCGGCAAGGCCAGTTCGAGCGCGCGAACGACAACGCGCAAAGAATCGTCTATGCGGGATCGATCAAGACCCCCGCCAAGACCGTCACCAAGGTGCACCCGACCTTAGGACGAGATCGGCGGCAACGAGCACGCGGCGGAGGCAGCCCACCTCGTGGACGCCCGGCGGGACGAGACGCCCATGCACGTCGGGAAGACCGAGGGTACTCCCCAGAACCTCCCGGGCCACAGGCCTTCACAAGGGACATCGGGAGAGCACCACTCCCGCGCGTTTTCAGGCCACCTTGCCACCTCGAGAAATATACGGGAGAAACTCGTCCCGAGGTATGGCCGACGATTATCGGCTGGCTTTGCCGGTTTTGCGGGGGGCACATGATGACAAGGTGATAATCAATCTGCCCGTGCCTCTCCGAAGAAGTACGCCGGGGCTTGGCCGAACACCTTCCACCCAACCTCATATCCAACTCGGACGGATTTGGTGAGGACCTTCAAAGGCAACTTCAAGGCACATATCCGCGCCCCGAAAATTCACGGGACCTTCGGAATCGCCGACAAAAGTCCGACGAATCCTTGCGCGACTACATCCGGCGTTTCTCCAAGCGGCGGACCGAGCTCCCCAATGTGACGGATTCGGACGTCATAGGGGCCTTCTTGGCCGGCACCTCATGCCGAGACCTCGTGAAGAAGCTAGGGCTTGGGACTCCAACCGAGGCAAACGGCCCGATGGATATCGCCACCAAGTTCGCCGGCCGTGAGGAGGCTGTCGGGGCTGCTCAATCGGGCTCGGCCAAAAGGGAAGCGCAAGGGAAGAGGAGCCCGAGGGATCTCAACCTCGGGGAAAGCATGAAGAAGAAGAAAAGGATAAGAGCCGCAAGGGCAAGGGCCATGCCGCCCAAGCGGACGATGAAGACATGGTGGCTGCGGTCGAACGCAAGGGCCCCGCCCCCGCCACAAGAAACCTTTGACGACATGCTCAAGAAGCCGTGCGAACCATAGCTTCCCGGTCCAAACACCCTCGGGAAGTGCAAGAAGGTACGCCAACATTTCGCCAAGCTCAAGGCCATCCCCGAGGGTGAAGAGGAAGAGGCTCCCGAGGGGTGGCGCCAAGGGCAACAAGGAGTTCCCGAAGGTGAACAACTGCTTCATGATCTTCGGCGGCGGCACCGGCAACATGTCGTGCGGCGGCGCAAGAAGAAGAGCGCCGGGGAGGTCTACGCCACGGAGCCAAGCAACCCGAAGTTGCGCAAGTGGTCGGACCAGCCATCACCTTCGACCCGGTCGGATCACCCCTAGCACATCCCGAACCCGGGGCTTATCCAGCGGTGGTGGATCCCATCATCGCCAACACTCGGCTCACCAAGGTCCTTATGGACGGAGGGAGCAGCCTCAACCTCATCTACGAAGAAACCCTCGACCTCCTCGGGGTAGACAAGTCCAAGATTCGCCCTGGAGGGCCGGCGTTCAATGGCGTCGTCCCCGGCAAGCAGCTTAAGCCCCTCGGGCAGATTGACTTGCCGGTATGCTTTGGTGACCCCTCGAACTTCAGGCAGGAGACTCTCACATTTGAGATTCTTGGGGTCCGCGGTACTTACCACGCACTCCTCGGACGGCCTTGCTACGCCAAGTTCATGGCTGTCCCCAACTACACGTACCTCAAGCTCAAGATGCCGGGGCCAAACGGTGTCATCACCACTGGCCCCTCACACCATCACGCATATGAGTGCGATGTAGAGAGCGTGGAGTACGCCGAGGCACTCGCCATTGCCGAGGCACTCATCGCCGACGCGAAAAGGAGCTTTGACGAAATCACGATCGAGCACGCGAGGCCAAGCGCGCCGCGCCGGGAGCTTCGAGCCCTCCTCGGGCACAAAGAAGGTCCCACTCGATCCCAAGAACCCGAAGGAGAAGGCTGGCCGACCATCGGCCGGACTGGATCCAAAATAGGAAGCGGGTTCGTCGGCTTCCTCCGTCGCGAACGCCCGAGGCGTTTTGCATGGGGACCCTCCGGACATGCCGGGCATACCGAGGATGTCGCCGAAGCACTCCTAGACATCCGCCGGGCTCGAAGCCGTCATGCAGCGCTTGCGCCGTTTCGATGACGCCAAGCGGAAGATCATCGGCGAGGAGATCCACAAGCCTGTTGGAGGCCGGATTTATAAAAAGAAGTATTCCATCCCGAAAGTGGTTAGCTAATCCTCGTATTAGTAGAGAAAATGAATGGGAAATGGCGGATGTGTGTGGACTACACTAGTCTCAACAAAGCATGTCCGAAAGTTCCTTTTCCTTTGCCTCGAATCGACCAAATTGTCGACTCCACCGCGGGATGCGAAACGTTGTCCTTTCTTGACGCGTATTCCGGTTATCACCAGATCAAAATGAAAGAGTCCGACCAGCTCGCGACCTCGTTCATAACACCCTTCGGGATGTATAGCTACCTCACCATGCCCCTTCGGCCGAGGAACGCGGGCGCAACATACCAGCGGTGCATGCAAATCATCTTCGGGAACTCATGGGGACGGATAGTGGAGGCCTACGTCGATGACATTGTAGTCAAATCCAAGAAAACATCGGACCTTGTGGGAGACCTCGGGAAACCTTCGAAAGTGCCTAAACAAGAAGGGAGTCAAGCTCAACCCCGAGAAGTGCGTATTTGGGGTTCCCCGAGGGATGTTGCTAGGCTTTATTGTCTCTCAACGAGGCATCGAAGCAAACCCGACCAAGGTGGACGCAATCACCAAGATGGGTCCGATCCAAGACCTCAAGGGAGTACAGAAGGTCATGGGCTGCCTGGCTTCATTAAGCAGGTTCATCTCACGCCTCGGGGAGAAGGGCCTGCCCCTCTACCGACTCCCGCAAGTCCGAAGCGCTTTGCACGGACCCCGAGGCGAAGAGGCCCTCGGCGACCTCAAGAAGCTCGACAAACCCACCGGTCTGGTACCGCCAAATCCGGGAGAAACCTTGCTCTTATACGTCCACCGCCACTACCTGTGTGGTCGGCGCGGTGGTCGTAGTGGAGCGTCGGGAAGAGGGGCACACGTTGCCGGTACAACGCCCTGTTTACTTCATCGGTGAAGTGCTTT
Organism: Hyparrhenia diplandra; assembly: GCA_015847255.1. Taxonomy (NCBI): domain Eukaryota; kingdom Viridiplantae; phylum Streptophyta; class Magnoliopsida; order Poales; family Poaceae; genus Hyparrhenia; species Hyparrhenia diplandra. The sequence continues at coordinate 54,482 of JADLZK010011804.1, forward strand.
TCGACACCAAAAGCGAGGTATTCGCGAATGCGAGAAACTCTGTATGCCATCGTACTAGCTTGAAGGAAACCGTCACTACTTCCTCGCGCACCCGTTGCCGTGGTGTCCTCGTTCCCCTCGGGAGATTCTTCAAAACCGAGAGGCCACGGGAAGAGTGGCGAAGTGGGCGGTGGAGCTCATGGGCGAAGCCATATCGTTCTGCCCCAAGGCGATCAAGTCCCGAGGTCCTAGCCGATTTCGTAGCTGAATGGACCGATACACGGCTACCCGCACCCATCCGGGCCGAGTCTTTGGACCATGTTCTTCGATGGATCCATGATGAAGGCGGCGCGAGGGCTGGATTGCTCTTCATCTCACCCCTCGGGGTTCACACGAGGTGCGCCATCCGGCCGCACTTTCCCGCCTCCAACAACGTCGCAGAATACGAGGCGCTGGTCTCCGGTCTCCGGATCGCGGCGGACCTCGGGATCCGGCGGTTGGAAACCGGGGGGGGATTCGCGGTTGGTCATCGACCAAGTCATGAAAGCCTCGGCGTGCCACCGAATTAGAAGATGGAAGCATATTGCCGAGAAGTGCGCAAAGCCGGAGGAAAAATTCCATGGACTCGAGCACAAACACATACCCAGGCGTTACAATGAGGCCGCGGATGAGCTCGCCAAGGTCGCAGCAACCGAGGTACTGTTCCCGAACGTGCTTACCCGAGATCTCAACGAACCCTCGGTCAAGTACACGTGCCCTTTGAAATACCCTCGGGGCGCAAGAAGGTGCCCCAGGGCAGGCCACGCCTGAAGCAATGGCGGTCGACCCAGTCCCCGACTGGAGAAAGCCGCTGTTGGAGTACCTCACCCGAGGTGAGCTGCCCGAGGACAAGACCGAAGCTCTCCAGTTGGCCCGAAGGGCCAAGTCCTTCGCGCTAATTGGAGACAAAAGGGAACTCTACAAGAGAGGAGCCTCGGGAGTGTACATGCGTTGCATACCCTCGGCTGAAGGCAAAGAATTGCTTGAAGACACACACCGAGGGAATGCGGTCACCACGCTGCCCGAGGACTCTGGTCGGTAAAGTCTTCGGGCAAGGCTTCTCTGCGGCCCTCGGCGGATGCGGGGCCGCGAATCTAATCGTGCGTACACGCAAAGAATGCCAATTCTACGCGCGCAGGACTCATCTCGGCACAAGCGCGCAAACCATACCACTTACGTGGCCATTTGCGGTGTGGGGGCTCGACATGATTGGACCCTGAAAGGGCGCGGGGAGGACACACTCACGTCCTAGTCGCCATCGACAAAGTTCTCCAAATGGATTGAAGCCCGACCCGTGGTGAACCCTCACACGGGAAAGCGGTGAAATTCTTTGAGGATATCATCTCCCGTTTGAGTCGAACTCCATCATCACGGACAACGGAACCAACTTCGTGGGGAAGAAATTCCTTGACTTTTGTGGCGACTATGGCATCCGGGTCGTTACCTCGGCCGTAGCTCACCCGAAAACCAGCGGTCAAGTGGGGCGTGCCAGCGGCATGATCCTGCAAGGGCTCAAGCCAAGGATTTTCAACCACCTGAACCAATGCGGCAAGAGGTGGTACCGGGGGGCTGCCATCGGTTCTATGGAGCCTTCGAACGACGAAGAGCCGAGCCACGGATTCAGTCCGTTCTTTCTTGTCTATGGGGTGAGGCAATCTTGCCCACGGACATAGAATACGGGTCCCCGAGGCTGCGAGCCTACACCGAGCAAGGCAACCGGCGGGCGAGGCAAGACTCCATAGACCAAGTTGACGAGGCCGAGATGTTGCGCCCTGCACTTTCAAGAAGATATCGCGGGGGCTTTGCGCCAAATATCACGCCAAGCGGTGAAACCTCGGGAGCTCCAAGTCAACGACCTCGTGCTCAGGAAACAAACAGACAACAAAGGGCGTCACAAACTCACGCCATACCCAGGAAGGGCCTTATTTCATCGCCGAAATACTAAGGCCGGGACCTACAAATCGAAGAACGAGAAGGACGAAATCTACTCCAACGCTTGGAACATAGAACAGCTACGTCGCTTCTACCCTTAAATTCTGCACTAGAAGTCAAACTGTGTTTTTGTTTTTTTCGCTCAATAAAAGATCTACATCTTTTATGAAAAAGTACTTCTCGTGCAAACCTTAAGGAGTCTTAGCCTCGTCCGGCACAAGACTAAAACTCCCTCGGGGGCTACATGGGGGCCCCCCCGAGGGGACCCCTTCCCCTCGGAGGGACGTCTCCTCTTCCTTTTTCAAAACTTTTTCGGGAAAAAAAAGTTTTCTCGCGCATGCTTTCGAATTAATCGTTTAAGTTGGCGAAGGTCGCACGCACAAATCCAAATGCGAGATAACCGAGGCTAACGGATCGCCCCTAGTGGCACCCGTATGGACTGCCCGGTGGCGTCCACGCGGTTTACTATCTCGCGAGCGGAGAAAGCAAGCGACCCGGCCACACAATAAACGAGATTCGGGAACGCGACCTTAAAACACAAGTGCACCCGTCAAGGCCACGGACCTCGGGCGGCGCCATTGTTTATACACATCCATCTCACAAGCTCCAATCTTTTCATGCAAGGAAGGATCAAGGGGCAAGGGAGGCCTCATCTACTTGCGCCCCACCGCCGGCCCGCCGAGGAAGCGGCATGAGGGAGCGCCCTCGGCGGGCTTCTCCCGAGGGTGGCGTCGGACCCGTCGGGGCGCGTCCTCGGGCGTGGCGTCCACCATCTCCGCGTCCGCCTCGCCAGGTGGACTCTATGGGGGGAGGGGGGGACACATCTCGCCCTCAAAACGCAAGGACAGCCGAGGTCGGTCGCGGCGCCGTCCGAAGTCATCATACAGACTTTTGGTCTTGGCGGCGTCGGCGGCATCCCTCTCGGCGGGATCAACCTCCCCTCGTCATCGGAGCCGAGGAAGAAGCCCGTCGCGACACCGCCCGGCGTCGTGGACTCCATCGGGAAGTGGGAGCGCGGACCACCGCCGGGCATGTGCGAATGCCGTTCAGGGAAGGCGTTCGGGCTCGGACTGAGGAATCCACCGGCGGCGCTCAGGCGGCTGCTTGGCGAGGGGGCCCAACTTCGAGGTTGTCCGTCACGAACGGACGGCGAGAGTCCGGCAGGGGCCCCTTCCGGCTCTCCCGCGACTTACGCTCTCGCCTCCAGCCCTTGAGAGCGGCGTGGCGCGGTATTCGCGACCTCGGTCCGGACCCCTCCGCCTCCGGCAACAACCACCAAGACAATATCGGCGAGACGGCGAAATCGAAGGTGACAAAGCCTACCGGGGATAAGACGTACCTTGGCACCCGGTTGCCGGCCCAGCATGACGCCATGCTCGGTCGCAAGCGACCTTTGGAGCTGGTCCTTCTCCTTCCTGAGGGTTTCCCCCTCGGACGCCAACTCCTCGATGCGGGTGCTTAGGGCATTGCACATCTCCGCCTGTTTCTTCGCCTCTTCCCGGGACCTGTCCCGCGCGTCATGGGCCTCCCCGAGGGCCTGGAGAGACTGCTTCCGGGCGTCCTCGAAGTCTTGGCTCATCCGAGCCATCTCGCCCACCAGCCTGTCCGCCTCGGACCTGGCCTTGACAAGCTCCGCCGCTAGGGCCTGTCGCTGGGATTCCCTCTCCTCGGCGAGGGCGGCAAGCCGGGAGGTCTCACTCTGGGCCTCGGTCAACTTCACCCGAGCCTGCCCAAGGGCGTTCCAGTTCAGGACGTTCCGGCGAAGGAGCTCGGCCCTCTCCCGGGCGAAGCGACGAAGAGTCTGCAACCACAATACTACTCATCAAGACGCAAGCACAAAGGACATGCAGCAGGGGATGGCCATCAAAATACCTACCGCGTCGACTTCCGTGAGACGGCCGGTTATGGTCTCCCCGATCCTCGCTAGGCCCTCGGTGGCCCATCGACGGATCTGCTCATGAGTCCTCCACGCCAGGACTTCGGTGCGGTCATCGATCACCACGGCGGCGGGACCCCGGGAACGTCACCCAAGGTCAAGGGGGACCGCCCGGCCCGAGTTGGATCCTCGGGAATGCCGCTTCCACCCAAGAACTCCCCGCATCTCGAAACCCGAACCAATAGAAGTCCGGGGGCCCTTCACACCGACCACGGATCGGGCCTCACCATGGCCGAAGACAACGCCGCCAAGGGCCGCCTCGAACCCAGGCGCGTGGAGCAGCGGGAAGTCGGGGTTGTACGGCTCGCGGCGCCCGGGTCGTGGGCGCCGGAGCAAGGGAGACTTGCGCCGTCTCGCCGCGTCGAAGAGCTCCTCTGCGAGAACTCCCGAACAAGCGGGGACCACCTCCTCGGGGTGGGCGGCGCACGACCTCCCTCGGGCGGCGCCACTTGCTCTCGCACCCGAGCTGGTGTCTCGTGGCGCGACCGAGCTCTCCGGTCGATCACCATCTACCGGGCGACCAACCCACCATCGCCACCATGGACTGTGCGGCCTCGGGCGCGACCTCGGCCGGCGGGTGGGTGGCCGACCCTACCCGGGGCTCGGGGGATGACGCCACGGGAGAACTCGACACCAGGCCGCGAGGCATCTTCACCCGGCCGACCCGGGGTGGGCGCGGCGAGAGGATTGTGCACTGGCCTTTAGGGCCTTCTTGGGGTGCAGAAACAGCAAGCGGCCCCCGTTTCCTAAGGTCAAGCGCACGTCAAAAACAAGGCAATCATACGCGAGAAGAAGATCAAGATTGCAAAGGCGAAAAGAAAACTCATGAAGCCCGAGGGATCGCCTCGCCGGCGGCGACGAGGCTCGGGATGGCTGCGATCTCGGCGTGCCGCACTCGGCGCGCGTGTCGTCTCCCCACACGCTCGTACGCACGGGGGCTGGATCGGGACGGGGGTCGCCGCTTGTCCCCCGAACCGTGCTTCGCGACGCCCGAGGTACTCGTGGCGGAGGCGTCGGTTCTTCCCGCCGGGCCTCACTCACGACGACGAGGTGCCGACGTGGCCAACCCCAATGGTCCCGAGGACTCGGCGAGGAAAGAACCCCTGGGCGCACGGGTGCCGCCAGTTCCCCGACGCCTCGGGCTCCGGGCTCAGGCTCGTCTTTGGAGCCCCGACCGGGTTCGAGCCCCATGGCTCGGTCTAGCCGAGCCGCCATGTCATTATCGACGAGTTCACACGTAACTCATCATCCGGGTTGTCGTCCTCCTCGGTGGTCGAGGTATGGGCGACTCGCCCCCGCTTCCGTTGCTTTCGACTCGGGCTTCTCGCGAGCCACGTTCCTCCTCTTCCTCTCCTCCTTCTTCGTGCCGGGGCCCTCTCGCGGCTCGTTAGGGGCACGGTTCGCAGCCCCGGCGGTCGGCGCCCAAATGCGATACGGGAGGAGGGGAGTCACGATAAGTTGATACGGCCCCGCAAGGAGGAAAAAGTGAGAACCGCCGTGTGGTAACAATGCATCAAGCAACGCAAAGGGCACCGGCCAAGAAGTACTTACGGGGAGACATACCCTCGGTCGGGCGCATGGGGATCTCGGGGATAGGTGTCGGGGTGTTGGACCCCAACGCATCCCTCACCCTTTTGGCCGAGCGCCATCGGGTGGAAAGCGAGAAGGCGACATCCGACACAGCGTCAAGACCTTCGGCGCCCGGCGCCATCTTGCACATGAGCAAGGGGCGTTCCATCACGGCAAACAATCGACGCCGGTGAAAGGCGGCGACCACGGCGGCGGCATTCACATCCTTCCCTCGGAGCGCGCAGGACCGCCGCCTCGAGCCTTCCAACCGATGGTGATCCTCCGAGGGGGGGTTCCACTTCTGCGGGCGTGCTTGAGGACCCGTCCGATTGTGCGCGGGGAGCACGCGTTTCCATCGTTGCGGAGGTAGAACCACCGATCCTGCCACCTTGTTCGAGGAGGTGAGCTTGGATAGGATGTACCCATCAGCTCGGTTCGGCCTCGTCGGCTCTGAGCGGACTTGGAGCGCGCAGCCACCAACGCGCAATGCCCTCTCCGTGGCTGGCCTGCGACACAAAGCATTAGTAAGGTCCGCCTTGAAGAACCACAACCAAAGGTCCCAATGTGGCTCGATCCCCCGGGAATCCCCTCACGAGGGTGACGAAGATGGCGGCTTGGGAGATCGATTCGGGGGCGGAGGTGGTGAAGCTCGACTTCATAGTAGTGGAGGATCGCCGGATGAACCGACCCGCCGGCATCCCGGCCACGCCGATGAAGATCCATCGAGGCTCACCACGTAGCCGCCACGAGGGTTAGGCTCCTCCTCGGCCCAATGCGGGCAATCCACTCGCCGCTCTTCGTCGGGCGGGGACGGAGGAGCCCCTTCTCGACCAGGCGCTGAAGTTTCTCCTCCGTCGCCGTCGACCTCGGCCCACGCTCGGCGTCGAGCACCTCCCTTTGCGCCGTCACCACTACCCGACTTCTGCGCCATGGATGAAAGGGAGATGAAGGGTGGCAACCGCTAGCAACCCCGATCGCACGACCGCAAGGCAAGTGAATCTCTCCCTTAATCTCTCCCACACTATCTCTATCTCCCGATTGCTACAGCAAGAAGGCAAGAAGGCAAGAAGGCGATGGCGAAGAGCAAGGGAGCAACTATCGCCGCCGGCCGACCCCCGTATTTATAGGGAAGGGAAGGCGAACCGCCCGGCCTGGGCAATCGAACCGACTCACGGAATGGACGGCCCACGATGGAACGGGAACCGCTCATCCAACGGCTCAGCGCGCGGTGGAACCGTCAGGGCATTAATGCACCTTGACGGTGCCCTCGATCTCCGCCCGACGGAAGTCGCGAGCCGCGCCCCATCGGGACCTGAACAGGCACGCGCGCCTCAGCGGCTGCGAGGAGACGCTTCATCTCCCGGTCCAGGGGTAAACCGTCCGGCCATCCATACCCGGCCGGGCGCCCGACCCTAAGGGGCAAAAAGTCATCCCGATGACGGTTCCCGCCCGTCGGAAACCAAACGTGCCTCGGGCCGACACACCCTATGTTCCGAGGTTGCGGCGCTGGGCCACGGGGGTTTCTACGGTCGCCTCGGGATAACCCCGAGCAGGGGACGGGAGGGAAATGCACAACCAGCTATACCCGGCCCCCCAGTGGCTGGATTTCCCCTGAACGTGTTTAAGGCCAGCGGGTCTTTGCTTATAGAGATGTCCCATCCGTGGGAGGCCCACAGCCCCGGGGGTTGGTCCGCCCAAACCCGGGATACGCTAAGCGGTCCCTTGAGGTTCTCATGGGGTGAATCACGGATCACATAGCCGACCCTTGCTCCGGCAAGGGCACGGGCACACCCGCTTAAACGGACCGCTACAACGCTCACCGGAGCACGCCACATTCGCTTACGAGGGGCATTGTGACGTGTCTCCCCTCCTCCTCCCTTTCGGGAGGGCGCATGAGGAGCATATAATCAAAGTCGAGGAGGCCTGGGTCGACCTTGCGCACATAAGCGGGCCTCGGGCTGCCCACTTAAAAACAAACACGCTCCGCACAAACAAGCGCAATTTAAGAGCTGTTTCAGTCTTGCCAACGTGCGGGACATAAAAGACCTCGAAGGAATCCGCCATTCCATTCGAGGCCTCGGGGGCTACACCCAACGGGTGCGCTCGCGCGCACCCCTTGTAGACGAACCACCCTGAGAAACAACAAGGCGGCGGGAACGGCGGAGAACCCCGGGCGAGCCCTCACTCGCTCGGGGGCTACCGCTCGAGGAGACCAAAATATTGGGCCTCGAGACATTCTCAAACTATGAGAATTTGCCGGCCCGCCAAGGCCCCAGTAAAACCCAGCTTGCTATCATCCCGCATGGAGACGGCCCCGACGAGCGATGGACTGGCCTTTGAGCCACGGCGCTTACATGACGACGGAGCAACCCACGAACAGCCCATGAGCGGCCCAAATGGAGTCACCACGACGTACAGAGCTCATTACGCTCACGAAGGACAAGGTCAAAGACCTCTACCGAACAGCGAACCCACGGCGTTCCACGTCGACCGGATCAAACCATGGCTCGGGCTCGACCACACGTCTCGGTCGCCCGAGGCTGGCCTAGCTCACCGGCCTCGGGAAATCTCCGATTCGTCCGAGGGGGCTAGCTCACCACCCTCGGCATAAAAACTCCGCCTCGCCCGGGAGACAGCTCTCCATCCTCGGGTGAAGCAGCCCAACTAGCCCGTCTAGGGTCGCCGACCCTCGGGCGTGGGAGGTTCCGTCGGAGGAAGGGAAACCGCCGCATTCAATGCGGTCGCAGACGGCGAGCGGGCGCGGTGCCATCGATTACACCCGGTCAAATCGATGCGCCGAATCACCTCCCAATCCGGTGATGGGACACAATGCTGAGAACCGGTGGCGTGTTACGCCACCCGACACGGGAACCAAAGTGACCTTGTCCACTTCCCAGAACACCGTCAAAACGCCACGTAGGGCGGACCCTCGGGCACCCGACACGCATGACAGCAACCACCGGGACGGCCCTGCGCCATGCGGATCGTGAGGGGCGCCTCACGGGGACCCGGGGCGCGCCAAGGGCCAGACGTCCGCCATCGGATTCGGACGCTGCGTGTCTTCGTCGAGGCAACGTCCAAGCCAGCCGCGCCCTCGGCAGCGCACATGCAACGGTGCGGCCTCGGGAATTAGCCACCTAGGCAACCACCAATGTAAACATTACCTCTCTCCTTCTCCTATAAAAGGGGAGTAATGTCTCATCGTAAAAAGGAGTTCGGATCGACTTCGATTCGGTTGGACCCCATTCCAACTCCGGTACACCAGAGAAAACCGCCCACCACTACCACCGTAACCACGATCGTGGGGCTTGAGACCGCTTCTCTCCCCACACGACCGCTTTGTAACCCCTACCGCAGGCTCACCTTTGAGGCGAGATAACGCGGCGTGACACACCCCCGCTGGGCGTAGGGCCCCGTTGGCTGAACCGGGATAAACCGCCGTGTCCGTGTCCATCTTGTGCTACGCCATCGAGGGAGGAGGCACGCAGCCTACAAATTTTTTTATTGCCGGCACCGGGGCACCCGCCGTTCCTCGAACCGCCGACAAATACCATCCGGAGGGGGTACTTGTACTATCAATTAACACCGAAAAAAGAAAGTCTTCATTGCTTTGTACCAAAAAAGAATCTCATCAAGCGAGGAGTAAACGGAATTGATAATACGTGTTAGGCGCTTGAGCATTAACTCGACACTGCAAGCTAAGATGGATCAACATCGTCCTTGCATTGTTGATATATACTACTCCCTCCATTTCCATTCCAAAAGAATGGAACTCGAATCCACTAAGAGTGAAACAATCTCGAACTTGACTAGATTTATAGAATATTATATAAAGATTTCAAATATATTTCCTTATATGCTTAACATATACTCTCTTCATCCCAAATTATAAGTCATTTTAAAAATCTTGTAGCGTTAAAGCATCTCAAGTTATTCAAATTTATATGATAAGATAATAGCATTTATGATGTCAACTAAGTATTATTAGATTTTTTTGAAAGTATATTTTCATAGTATATTTATTTAATGTTATGAATCTTTGTAGTTTTCTCTCGTAAATTTGGTAAAACTTGAGATACTTTTAACTCTTCAAGATTCTTGCAATAACTTACAATTTGAAATGGAGGGGGTATCTTTGTATAGTTATATTTGAGATTGTTTGACTTGGGGAAGCTAGATTTCAGTTCTTTTTGGAAGGTATAGAGAGTATGTATGTATGTATGCATGGGCGAGAGAAAACATGGATGGTGGAGCTAGAGGCTTTTTCCTCTGTATACCCCTATGAAACTTTCTTTGACCCTGTGTACCCCTCAAAATTTTCTCTCTTCCGTGTGTCCAACTTGAACTTTCTTTTTGCCCCACATGCCCTTCCGTCCAGTTTTTTTGTCTCTAACGGTGTCAAAGTGCACCGGTAAAAGTCCAAAATGCCCTTCTTTTCCTACTGGTCAACTACTTCTACTCAATGACGTGTGGACCCTACAGGTCAGATCCTTCTTCCATCTCTAGCCAACTCCTTTGCTCCCCTCCCCTACAACGCCGACGCCCTCGCAACCATGGCATGCCGCGTCGATGCCCCCACGTGGCGCTGCCGAGAAAGAAGAAGGAGCAGAGAGAAGAAAACTAGTGATGCATTTCATCAAACATCTTGTGGGCAAAAAAAAGACCGGCGGGATGAGTTCGTCGGAAGCCACGATTTTGCACATACGCACTCGATCTAGCTACCCCCGCACAAGAACCAAATGAGTGGCTCGATGGCCAACTCCACATCACGAAAAAGTTGAAAAAAATCGGAGCTTGGAGTCCTGGACGGAGCTTGGAGACGTGGAGACGAACGCCGAGCCGTTCGCTGCAATTTGGCCGCGGAGCGCTCGTGCTCAAGGGAGGCCAACTAGGTCCATTTGCTGGAGGCGCTCCTCGTGGCCGTGCAAGCGGGGAAGGCCACCTGCCCTCTGGCCGCCGACCGGCGTGGGAGTGGCGAGTGCGCGTGCTCGGCCGCGCATGGCCGGCGTACCCATCGGGGAAGCCAATGCGGGCGCTCGGAATCCATGGTAGAGCCACCTCCGGCCCGGCGCCCAGCGATCATGCCGCGACCGCTTCCGGCGCCCGCGCGAATCGCCGCCGCCGGCCCGGCAAACGCGCCCGCGCGCCGCGGCCCGCCCGCGAAGTCAACCAGCCCGCCGCGCGGTCCGCTCCCGCCCGCGCCCGTCCGTCGCGCCGCCGCGAACCTCCGCCGCGCCGCGCGCGCCTCCGCCCGGCGGCAAAAACCTAACGCCCGCGAAGTTTCTGTCCCCGCGCCGGTCGCGTCGTTGTCGAAGTCGGGCCGGCGCTCGTTTATGTCGGGACGGGAAAAGTTTCACTCGCTCGTGACTTCCCATTGAACCAAGGGCATTAAGGACATTTGTGCGAGCGGTCCCACTAGTCGAGGCGTTTTAACGGAGGACACCGCAGACGGAAGGGTGACGAGAAGGGTATGTGTGGCAAACGAAATTTCAAGTTGGACACGTAGGGAAAGAGATTTTTTTGAGGGGTACACAGGCACAAAGAAACTTTTATAAGGGTATACGGTGAAAACTCTCGTGGAGCTAGTAGTTGCCGCTATGGAAAAAGGAAAAGAAGTTCTACTGCCCGAGGCCAAACGCGATGACACTTGGGCGACCAAAGGAGTACGGGCATTGAGAAGAGAGATGAACCCATTATGGAGAGATCCACAAGAGCGAGATAAAACGATGGACTACCGGCCTTAGAACATCTGTGGCAACACCCGTACTTGCAGGCCTCTACTTCAGTTGAGTAGTGGGGTTAAAAACACTATGCCAGCGAGAGCTGCTACTCCCCTACACCATTCACCCATTATGCCTATTGGGCCTCTCCCCCTCCCCCTACTTTTTCATGTGGCCACGCACGTTGGCTCCTCCTTGCCCGCAATTTCTTTCTCGTCAAAGACGGTTGACCGCCAACAACTCCTTCACGTTGTGCGGTAGACCACCGGCCACTCCTCCACGCCACAAGGTTGACCGCCTGCCGCTCCTCCACGCCGCCGCACGGTGGCCCGGCCGCTACTCGTTGTACGGCTACCCCTCCTCGCCGGAATCTCACATCGGTGCCCGGCTTGTTGGCGTCCGCTCCCAAGGCATGGTGGTACACCGGATGCCCCTCTCCGCCGGGCACTCCTCCTCGCGCGCGGTTGCCACTCCCCCGTCGGGCGCTCCTCCCCCGTTAGGCAATGATCACGTGTGGCCAACCATCCCCTTCCTTGGTGCGGTGTCGGCGTCGGTCGGTGTGGTGGCGGCCTTCCCGGCAGCCCTCCTCCCCTACACTCTCGGTGTGAGCTCTCCCAGCACGACAGCCCACCTCGACGGCGGCTTAGATGCCTTGGGCAGACGCAGCCCTGCTCTAGCCCTACTACGGCCCTCGCCACGACATGGTGCGGCACGGGCCGGTTCCAGCGGTGCCCTAGGCGGCGCGACCTGCCCCGATGCTCGCTTGTGGTATGCCGACGTTCACTTTGAGAAGAAGATGAGAGAGTATGGCAAAAGGGCCCCACGTGTCATTGACTACCAGAACAAATTTGGGTAGTATGATTTAAGTAGTATTGCTAGAGTAAGCAAAATTTGAGAAGTATAAAAATAGGCGGTTATCTAAATAGAGAAGTAGGGGTTATGTTTTAAGTAGTATTGTTGGCCGTTATAGCCAAACTAGTCAGGATTTTGCTAGCATGGAGAAGAGAACAGAGGAGAAGGAAGAGAGCTTGGCTCTTATTCTAACACCAAGCTAGGCACGGAAGCATAGACATACGTAGACCTAACTAAAATTGTATGTGAAAAGGAGTAAGAAAGAGAAAGGAGGACATGATACCATGTAGTAATAATAAAATAAATATAAAATAGTTATTATAAGACTCACCTCTTATTAGAGCAGGTGATATAACCCGGATGTAAGAGATGCCCATCATTTTTATGTTGAGTTGAAAGAAAGAGAAGAGAGAAGAGGGTGGGCTGTTAGCTTTTCACATCCAGCTGATGCACATGTTGCTAGGAAACCTGTGAGAGGAGGTGGGCTAGTATTAATGATTTGATCTATGTTCTAGTCAAACCACTGTATATGTGGGTTGTTAGTTGGTTGTATGCGACATGGTAAATATCATACAACCTGCTGGTGGACTGTATTAGCTATGTTCTTACTTGACTTATAACCAAAAAGTTGACTCTGTAATTAACTATGCTCTAACCATTGGATGTGACAGCGCAGGCGTGCGTCCACTGGCCAATAGCCGCCTATCCAACGGAGAATCTCTTTTTACTGTCCGTCGTTCCATTGCCAAATCGAATCGATCGGCTTCTTTTTCTGGGGAAGCGGCGAGTGGTAAGCGTAGGCGACGCGAGCGGCCGGCGTTTGACGAGCCTTGCAAATGTCATTCCCTCGGTCTCCCTCGCCGGCTGGCCTAGCTCCCTTTCTTTCTCAGATCGTCTTGTTCCTTGGTCCTCGCGACACCCCCAATATCGGAGGCATCTACTAGTATAAGCTAGCTAGCTTAAGCATATCGTAAAGCTAGCTCCTCCCTCGTTTTGAAAGAAGGGGACAACTCTTAGACTACCATCATTGCCGATCGATGTGCTGAATTTGTTCCCTCTGCTGTGCGTACGTGCGCGATTCTTCATTTGGGATTCTTGCTTGCTTTTGGAGAGGACAGTACGTCTCAATTTGGTTCTGTGCTACCTACAGGAAAAGGAGTAGTTAATAACTACTACAACTTGTCTATCTAGGTTGAAAAATCCTTATATTATTTAGCACATCTATTGAAACTGAATGCACCTCAGGTTTTTTTTTTTTTTTTTTTTTGATTCTTCTAAAATGGAATGCTTATAACAGATTATGTAAAATTGTTCCTCGCATCATTTCCTTTTTGAAATAAAATACAACTAAAAACCGTAAATATACACATCGGTGCGAGTTGTTACTGCCTCATGCAGTGAGCTTGCCTGCTAAGAATGCAAATGGATGACTGAGTTTCTGGATGCCTCATGCAGTGAGCTTGCCTACTCGATCTTGAGGGTATATGCGTTTTTTTTTTCTGCATCTACTATATATAGCAGGAGCCTTCAGATTAGGACCCTCAAATAATAAGCACGACTCCAGTCATTGAAGCAACAAGAACAGAAATAAACCAGTTTGAAACGTCATAAACATGTACTCGAACCTTTTCAAGAAACAATTTTAAAATAATAATGATAAATTTTACGAAATCAAGCCAACTATTATCATTTTTAGAAATAAAAAAAAACAGCCACACAAGCAAAACCTATCTGATTTCGATAGTTAAAGTGTGCATTACCCAGTTTCTAGTTCAACTGAATATTAGACTAATGTGCAACTTAAATGTTGAAAGATATTGCACGTCTTATTTCTACATTTTGCGCAAACAAAGGAACAAGTGATAGATATTACACTCCATTGAATTTTCTTCTGCCAATTTTCTAACTCCCTGGCCCTGATCTTTGTGTTACTGAAAAACCTATAGCATTCCCACTAGTTAGTTCTGACTTCTGAGCAGTTGAGTCAGGACGCGAGGCGTTTGAACTTATTTGTTAGCTATAGTATAGTGTTTTTTTTCTCGCAATAAAATAACATTAGACGGTTCATCAGCCACAAAACCATTAGCCGAACAGCCTGTGAACTGAATACTAATATCTACACACGAAAAAGAGCCATTCCCCGACAATCATTCGCGTGGAACTGCAAAGTTTGTCCTCCATGTATGCGTAAAGAATAATTTCATCTTGCACGTACTGATCTTTATGCTTTGTGCAGTGGTTTATACTGAACTGTATGTACTCACCAGTCATATTGCCTCAGCTTTTTATTGGTGGGTTGCTATGCATAGTAGATTGGTAGGCCGTAGGCACTACCTTTTTGTTCTTGTCTGCTCGATCGGGATATCCTTGGTAGGTTCCCTTCCGCGGCTTATAATCAATATAGATCGATCACCGATTGAACGGCTATTGTGTTGAGAGAACATATGCCTGGCCCATTCAACAAAAATAAAGGCAGCAGTCTGTCATGATTTCGTGTTTTTGCCGGGCACTAAAACTTTGCAAGTATGTAATGATGTAGCCAATGCAAGCAAGATGTATGTCTACAGGAGTTGGTTGACAATGGATGGCAATGCTTTGTTCTTGACAAAAGCTAGTACAGACTTTTGGACCAATAAATTTTGAGATTAACATGAACAAAAAAGATGCACGTCACTTAAGAGTTTTTCATGAAAAGAACCTACTCCGTAAATCAAGATCAACAACAAGAAGACCCTTCAACTTTTTATTCCAAATAGCAAGAGGCTTGAGTGAGTGCACTTTTTTAACGAAAAGTGCAAATCACTTGAAGGATTTTTTTCCGAGAAATGCCACTTGAAGCTTTCTCTTCCGGAAGAACCCGGACCAAGTTTGTTTCTACCCGACAAGACTTGAAGGACACAAGAGGGCTTTCGAGTTCAACCGTGAAACGCTCATGGGGCTTGTCGATACGGGATCCACGGGTTTATCCTTCATCGGTACAACTAACGATAGTGGGCCCTGGCCTGGCCCACAACCCGACAGGATGAAGCCAAGTCCAAGTGGAATAGGCCGATAGGACGAAGCCAAGTCGAGTGCAATAGGCCGACCTGGCCCACAACTACCCGGGTACCCCCATGGCAAGCTATCGATGCTAACCATCGACAGCATCTCCTTCCCCGTCGTCTACTATCTCGCCTTGGGGTATACTTGCCTTCTACTGCCTTACATCCTTCTGATGGTGAGGCGCGTGCTGGGGGTGATGGCACATATGGAAACATAAAAAAATCTTATACGGTGAAAGTCAAACAATTTAAAGCTTGACCAATTATATACATGAAAATACATTAATATTTATGAGGTATCATAATCACCACTAGATTAATTATGCAATATGTTTTCTAATAAGCTTATTTAGTTTTCTCTATTATTATTTATTATTTTGAGAATGTTTGACCGCTCGTGAAGCGTGAAATTCCACTTCCTTTAGACGGATGGAGCAGTACGATAGTATGCAATAGCAGTAAATCTCTTCTAAGGATGGCAACGGGTCAGGTTTAGACCCGAAACCTGTGGGTTTTGGACCCGATGGGGTAGGGGCAGGTTTCAACCCCGCGGGTTTGCGGGTTTGGGGACCCCAATTGGGGCGGGCGGGGCGGGCCTGGGTCGAGTGATAATGCAAGCTGCACGTGACGTGCGGTCACTAGATTGATAAGGGCACTCACAATGCAGACTCTACCATAGAGTCTAAAACTATTTATTACCTTAGGTAACGTGGACTTAGAGTCCAAATAAAACTTGGAGTCTTATTTTTCTCCATCTCTCTTCCATAAATATCTTGTCACATCAGCGCCACATCAACAAAGTGCAATAAATATGATAGTAATAAATAACCTTAGACTCTACGGTAGAGTCTGCATTGCAAGTACCCTACATGCAGAGGTCAGTAGCGCGCTACACTAGGGCCCCCAGCGCGCACAAGGACCGAGTGACACGGCCGAAGCCGCGTGCCATCGTTGCCGCGTCGATGGGCGTCAGTGTGCTCGCCTTCCACTAGCTAGGCCTTTTGGGCGGCCGGACGGACGCCGCTTCTGGATCGGCGGCGGATCATACGAGTCAAAGGCAGGCGCTCGTATGACGTACACCAGCAAGGAAGGCAGGAACGTTGGTACGTGAGCATGCACCGCGCGAGCCGGATGGAGGCGTACGTCACGCCGCGGGCCTGCCATCTCGGTGGTGTGGTCGTCGTTCCGGGCTCGTTTGCGCCGCGTGCAAACTGGCATGTTCCGCTCACCTGGTTGGCTCGCCGAGACGATGCCGTCGCCGACGTAGGAAAAAGAATCTTGCGCGTTGTTCGTTCATAACTCACATTTTCATACGGGGTATCGATCTCATTCATCGAATGGTAAACCAAAAAACTAATGGTGGGGATTGGGAACCCATCTAGTATAATAAATAAATAATTAGTTATTACCAGAAAAGGAACGTCCCTCGTATCCATCTAGTACGTCGATCTTGAATGCATGCTATGCTCTCCCCGTTTCAGTTGGGAAGTACAGTACAGTACAAGATGGCGATTTGTAACAGGATTCTCCACGATCATGAATAGCCAAACTAACTAGCAGTAGAGCATCGTCCTCGGGTAAGCCAGCCATGCATGTGGTCCGGTCTGCAACTTCGGTTTGGCCACAAACGACTGTATCTCCAATTGCCCCGACATTACACACCGAGAGAGAAGAGATCTGATGCAGAGTGGACCAAAAGCATGCAGGCTGCAGCCTGCTGCACGCTGCCTGCACACACGTACCAAGTCGGTCTCTTTATGTTACGTACTCTATACATATGCTCCATGTATAAGGCAAAAAAATTGATGTGACTGAGAATTTTTAGGATTTTCTAAAGTTTGGAGTCCAAACTTTGGATCTAAACACAGCCTCCGACGAATTAAGGGCCTGAATTAAGCGGCGTGTCGACAAAGGCATCGTGTGCGAGAGGTGGATGCAAATTAAACGGCGCGGTCGGTCGGTGAACAACCACGGCTCGGTGCCTACCTACTAGCTCCATGGGTGTATCATCAATGTCGATCGATCGTTGGCAATTGTCTTGCATGCATATCGCCGTCGGCGCCGGGGCTCTCCTGTGCCGGCCACCCAGCATGGCGGTGATCCGTCAAGTCCATGGCCGCCGATCGAGGGGAGCTAGCGGATATTCGCGGCATAAACCCCCGCACTTGCTCCGACATTGCATCATGCTGCACCTGGTGCACCACGCCGCCCTCCGATCGACGCTTTCTTTCCCGTCCGTTTCTCGTCCCACGTACTGCCTTTAACTTTGCCTTTGCCGCTTCATCTTTCCGTTCAGTCACTCCATCCGATCCACCACGAGCCATCCACTCCATGGCCCGACCTTCTAGACTTCTATAAGGCTGCTACTATGTACATTAATAAATTAAATAAACTAGCATGATTTCGTTTTTTCATTAGCGCGCAATGCTAAACTAGCTTCTCCATCGCCTCTGTTTTGACTAATAACATTGTATATGCTTTGTTGAGAAGAATAATCCATTTTGCCTAGCTTTTGACCTCTGTTAAAAGATGGTATCTACCTCTGCTAATAGCCGTTGGTTGGTTTCTCTTTTGAGGAGATGATAATTGACAACATCACTCTCGATGGACGTACGGGATCAAATGACTACTACCTGGTTGACTGTGATTATCTACTCCTATATTATATTAATATAAACGTGTTCCAGGCGATAACAATATAGTGCTTGTGACTAGCTAGGCCCAGCAGCACGTACAAGCCTCGCACACTTTTTGTGACGTGTCGCTGCATCCTCAGTGGGTAAGGCACTTGAGTTGCCTAGCACATATATAGCTGCCCAACTCTCCATCTCTCGTGCTACATTCGTCGATTGCAACAGAGAGATCGATCGCTATGATGTTTCCTGACAATATAATGCAGGTCGTTTTTGGATGTGCTGTTGCTAATGGCTGCCTCTGCAGGCTGCATGCCCTGGATGTGGATGGCTGCATGATCTGACCCATACAGCTACCCGTTCTGCTTTGGATGCACTCCACTAACATATAGACCCACTGTTGATGCCTTGCAGAGTTGCAGGTACCAAGGTGTTGCTAATGCATATACGTTCCTATATCCAAAGTAACAGTGCATGCCATGCACAGCCAACTCAGAGATCAGCTGTTGCTCTGCTTCATGCCTTCATCATCTACAACTCCAGATTTTTTTTTTTTTTTTTTTTGGGGGGGTCCTCTGCAGGGTCGATATCGCTGTTCCCAACTTGTATTTATTTGTGCTGCTTTTTCCTTATGATCGATTATCAGAGAGAACAAATTGATGCTGTGGGGCTGACTAGTAGTGCTAGCAGTAGAGTCGTGACCATCGAAAGCTCGGTCTCTTCTATTTGCCGTGGAGAACTGGGCTCGTTCGTTTCAGGCTAGGACTAGCTGGGGAATCTCTCTCTCTCTCTCTCAAAGAAAAAAAAAACTGGGGAATATGAGAAGGAGGCTGCGATAGGGACATGACATTGCATCGGGCGTTGTACTTTACGCAAAATATCTCTTCAGGCCATGAAGATTATTTGAGGCTGCATTTTACTGGATTTAGTATGTGTGTAACTGAAAAATATCTCTCTCTTTAGGCCATGTAAATTCGATGCCTTTTTGTTTAACTTGTTGATAGATTCCTCTACTTTGTATGTTGTTATTTGTTAGAGGCTGTGTTTTATTGGATTAATAAAAGAATGAATGTGGCTCTATTCATCCTACTGACGACCAAACGCGATGATAAATTTTAGTAGGGCAAAGAAAGAAAAAAGTCAAATAGATAAATAATACTCGGGACACTGTATTTTGCCAGTAGACTAGTAACATGTCAGGAAAGTTCCGAAGTAAAGTTCCTCAAAGGACCAAATCGGAGACCAGCATGGTTTTTCTCATGTTAGCAGCCCAATAAAGTCAGCATGTTGTACAATAATGTGAAGGCAGAGACTGCTTACACCAACCCAATCACATATTGCTTCTGTGGTTGGCATCATGTTACACATAATTTAGCATGTTTGACTTGGTAACTCTTATAGGTGCGTGGCAAAGTGGGAACTGACGTGTAATTCTTGTTGTTCATGATACCGCATTTTGTTGCCAACAGATAGGAACTAGCTGCTAGCCGTACTTTAGTTGAAGATCAACAATGGCCAATGAAATAGCAGCTTCCTAGAAGGTAGAGCATCGTCACGCAACGCCACCCCCTCCCCCACCCCCACTCACAAAAGAAAAACTATACAGCGTCCTCCCTCATCTGCACCATGCAATATACCTCCAGATTGTGATATTTTTCACTGATGCAAAACTTCCATTTCCTTGGTACATTGCTCATCCTTCAACTTATACAACAAACTGGGCCGTTTTAGTAAATAGCCTATGTGAGTTACAAAACTGTCCTAGGGAACAAAATTCCTCTTATACAGCAACAGGACGTCTGAGTGATGAGTATCTATATGTCAGCAACCTTGATGCCAACCTTGACGCTGTTTTTCTCTTGAAGACTAAATAGAGGGTCAGGAGAATGGATATGATAAGAAGATACAACCAGAGGTGAGCTTCTTCAACATGGAACAGCTTGGCATTGTCGAAGTGGCAGCCTTGGTCATTAGGGGGCAGCTTCATCTGCCCATCAGTTCTGTCCGGGTCCAAGATGAAATCCAGGTTGACAGCTTCCTGCTCCAGCATGATGCGTGTAGATTTTTGCCGGAAGCCTTCCATTGATGCCACGACTGCCACGAATGATGGGCAGAAATGTCACTGGTTTTATAGAGGGACAGTATAGTACAATGGTATGCATTTCAGGCTATTGATTTCATCTGTTTACCTAATGGGTGATCAGCTTGGTCTTACTACACAAAATAAAAAAGGATTTACCTTCACTGTGTTGCATATGGGACGATAAACTAATGGAAAGAATTTATATAAATGCTGTGTTGCATATGGGATGATAAACTAATGAAAAGAATTTACCTTCATATGTCTCACCAGGCGCAACAATTCGATGGTAATCTCCGAAAGTACTGCCTGCGCTTACCTACAGCAAAAGAAAGCTATGTCAGAGAACTCATATCAACAATCTATATTCATTTTTCAGTTCATCCATTCTAACATAACATAATTAATGACGCCAAAATGAACTAACCTTGGAATCAATGCCCTTTATCATCACTGAGCCAGGTATAGGCCTGCCAGTATCTGCTGCAAATATCCTTCCATGAACTCCTGACTAAAACTAGAGTCAATATGATGGGACAGCCAGATATGCTCTGGTAACTATTGCATATAGAACAAAAAAGGGTAAACTCCCACAAGCAGATAGGGGAACCACAAGGTTTCTCCAATTAATACAGGGCAGAAAGTAAATTTGTCGGACTAAGAATGTATGGTGGCACCAGGAGGCACATTTAAGAAAGGTTGCACATATCACAATAACATCAAACCCTAAGTAACCTTTGGAGGGTCACAAGACTCAACAGAATTCCCTTTTTTCGTTTAAAGACAGTGATAAGGATACCTTGTAGTGCAATAGGAATAACTGCAATATTACTTGATAAACTCTGTTTTACCAAATATAAGAAGAAACATATCCCACAAAATCCTGGCTAAAGAGACATGGTGAGAAGTTCTTTGGGGTATAGAACCCCAACAACATACTGATCAGAACTAGAGACAGTAGTGGCAAAAACATCATCGCAATTAGAAGAACAGTTATCATCACGAACAGTGAAAGGTTTGTTGAAAAAGGAAAGGAGGATAAGCTTCCTAGTGCTCATGCCATTGTAGTGACAGTGAATGCAATGAGAAACTCTAAGAAAAATTGGTTGGACTTGTTTACAACTCAGAGCAACTTAGCCAAAATGGGGTACCCTGAACTTCCCTTTCTTTTCTTTCCTTTTTTTTCCTTTTCTTTCTTTTTTATTTTTGTGTGTTTTTTCTTATTTAATTTCATCTTTTCAAATCTTTCATTTACTCTAATTTCTCTTATTTTATTTTATGTTTTACATTTTTTATTGATGGTTACCTAGGCTATACAATCTTTTGATCTGGACCAAAGTCATGCACCGACCACCAATCTTCCATGTGATCATGCTCCTTTTTTTCTTATATTCTTTTTCCTAAAATTTGGTTGTCCTGCATTTTTAGTTATAGGAAATAACTGGATAGCTACAAACATTACTATGAACCAGTTACCACCTGATCTAAACATGAGCAACCATGTGCCTCAATTCACTAACCAACACCATTTCATTTCAATTAGTGCAAAAAGCACCCTTTGTAGTCTGTGGAAACATATTACCTTTATTAAGCTTGCAAGAAGATTGAGCATACTCATCCTATTGTGTTCCCAGATGACAGGAAGCTGTAGCAAAATGATAGGATAAACAACAGAACAGAAAAATAATTATCAAATGGTCTGGGTCTGCAACAGTAGAAGTGGAACCTAACTAGATGCAAAGGTACCTCTTCTGCTTTTGGCCACTTTGTGTCACTAATCTCCAGAGTTAACTCAAAGCAGCCTCCATGTATATAGTTCCAGTCCTGCATACCACCATATATTGGATACCTGAACCACAAGCAATGATGTTTGATTCAAAGGCCATACATCCACAACATAGATAAAGAAAATCTCATATGCAGTATGAGCTTGCTATTTTTTGTTTACCATAATGCTCCATTTGTTATCCCTCCTTCAAATTCTTTGCTCAAAGACATGTTGTAGTGGGACCGACTATACACAGATGCCATGTGCCGGAATGTCTTATCATCAGGGCATCCGTAGTAGTGTTTGCTGTAATAAGTCAAATCTTTGTTGAGAATGTTACAATGTGAAACCAAGGAAGTCACATTGGGCCCTAAAACCAGTGGTGACAATAAGCAAATCAAAGAAAGCAATGACAGATAGAATTCAGAAAATAGGCTTATCATATATTTTGAGAGGGAGACTTGATGGAGAGGGCGAGATACCCTGTGTGTGTAAATATGGTTGCTTGTGACCTACGTTGCACCGATACGTGTGCTAATCGACGTGTCGGTATCGGGATACGTATCCGATACGGCGATACAGCGACGCGCGACCGATACGGTATCGGGAAGTATCGGGGAAAAAAGAAAAATTCGATTAATCTCGATACTTCAAAAGTACACATCCGATACGTATTCTGGGAAGTATCGGCATGTGTGGAGGTCTCCGGCGAGCGGCGAGCACCTTGACGGCGACGCGGTGGTCCTGCAAGGTACCTGCGGTAGACACGGCGAAGCAGCAGCGCGAGCTCGTTCTCCTCATCGGTTGCCCATCGCTGCTGCCAGCTCGCGGTAGTGGTACCTCGTAAGCATGGTGGGAGCTCGGATTCTTAGCACTTGGGAGCTCCATCGAAGAAGAAAGCTTGGGATGGGTGCCACTAGCACTGGCACTTCATCGAAGAAGAAACCTTGGGAGCTCCATCAAAGAGAAAAGAAAGCAGCTGCAAGGATGCATAGCACTAGCACTTCGCGCAGCTTGGGATGGGGGCGGCGCGCCAGCAGCACGAGATAGGGTTTGTATGCAGGTAAGTTTCCTTTGGGCTGTTGGGCTGGATTGGGCCTCTGTTTTGTGTGGCTTTTGGTATATTGAGCTCTCTTTGTTTTATCTATTTATCTTTGCTATTAAATATACATTATATTTATGCATATTAGTAATAATTATTATACAATATTATATGTATTTGCCGTATCGGCGTGTCCTTATTTTTGGAGAAATGCCGTATCAATGTATCGCCGTATCGGTATCGCCGTATCCGTATCCCGTATCGGTGCAACGTAGCTTGTGACAACACAGAATCACTCATAAACTCTACATTAATGGTTCACTTCAGACAAAGTACTTTATTAATCAGCTGCTTCAGACGGTCAGACATGAAGTTGATGCTAATCTGTCCCGGCACTTGACCGCACACGCAAAATTTCAACTGCTCACCCAAAATCTTTAAACAAGTGAAAAAGGCCCACCTAATGAAACTTGAATGTTGTACTTTTGTTGCTATCGTAATGAAATTCAGTGTAACAGCGGTGGGGAAAAATCACCACCTAATGAGTTTTCTTCGCCATGTACACATTGTGTTGCTGGTGTAAATTTGCAAATTGATAGATGCCAACATACCTTATGATACAAAAGTATATCATTCAGTATTTGAACAAGGAGAAGCAAATAGAATATTTTCATTAGGGAGTGAACTGGCCCAGTTTATATAGTTTGGGAGGGCAAAATGGGTCAAAATTTTGTATAGGTGTCAAGAGGATAAAGTGATAGTTAAACAGATCATTTTCATACAAAGAATAAAAACGCAAGCAACAGCAGCAACATCTTATTAGAACAGATTAAGGCACCTACTTGTGATCCAAACTTCAAATAAACATTAGCAACATGGGAAGATAGTAAAAGAGTTAAAACAAGGCAAACACAACAGTTGATTGTGCAAAACGCTACCACAATTTTTGGGCAATACATGACAAGCCTGTCAGATTTTCTACATCTTTAAAAGTTTTAGAGAGCAACACTACTAATTGAGATACTTGAAAAAATGAATGTAAGTAATTAAGTAGAAGAAGAAAACACCTTGTGTCTCTAGTTCCATCCCATGGATAGTTGGCAACAAGAGCCCCTGAAAAACCAAATCAAATAAGAGAAAACTATACGACCTCATTTCAACAAGTGATATTATATTATAACTAAAGTAGGTGAGAATAGTTACCCCATGCAAGCTAGCAGAACCCGTGAAGTGTTCTTGCTTTACCCAATTCATAATGGCTCTAGTTTCAGGCTGTCTGTAGTCAATATCGTTGTTAACGGAGAAGAACTGTCAATTTCGGCTAGTGTCAATTGAATGGCTACAAGGAAAAAGGAAGTACAAAAAGGGAAGTAGAAGCTTCCATAAGGAAAAGAGGTGCAACATAAAGTACTCACTTGGTCAGGAAAATCCCTGTTGAGATCAATATTGTTTGCATTACCACGCCATCTAAGAGCAAATCCATCAGGGTTCATCGTTGGAAGTATATGAAGATGCATGTTCTCAACAATGAGAGTTGCCTACAGAAATTAGTTCAACTGCTGACATTTCCATATACAGTTAACCATTTTCACAAATTAATGAAAATATGTTCTGCTATACATCATAGTTACATGGAACACCGGATCTTAATGTTGATTGTTGAACAATATATTGTAAACTAAGTAAAAACAGCATGCTCTGGAATTTCATCTCATATTTCATATTTTGAATAGCTTTCATGTGTTATTGTATTTGTACCAAAATTATGATATCATCAGAACAACTCAGAAAATACTGGAAGTAGTCATTAGAAAGCTAAGTATTGCAAGAGATTCACTACTTCGCTATTGGTAAACTGCAGGGTGACCAAAGAGCAAGTAACAACAGAGGAATGTTGCTTACCAGCGAATCCTTCAGATAGTTATCACACAGCCAATTTGCAAGATGCATAAGAACCTCTCTTCCAACAGGCTCGTCGCCATGAACATTTCCAATGAACTGCATGTGTAGCACAAATTAGATGATATATAAATTCTTGCTATCTTGAATACTGAGATTATGATAAACAACGTAGAGAATTCATCATCAATTTCAGTTGAATAAGGACATAGATTACTAACTCCACCAACAGAGCGAGTCAACAGAATAATTGTCAATGCACTTTGTTGCAGGAAAACCATGAGTTTAATAATGAGTATAGGAATTCAGCTTAGTAATTGTCAATATGGCATTACTTTATTGCATGTTTGCCACTAGGAAAAGTGTGTTTAAGTGTGAGCCTACATAGGTAACATTTCTGTGCTTAAGATGTGGGGAGTCCCCATTGAATTAGCAAGAGTGCAAAGGAAAGAAAGGCTATGTCATCATAGAAGTCTAATTCAAGAAATTGACATAATGAGATGATCATCACAGGAAATCTCCAACCAGGAGTTTAATTATGAAAAGGAAAGCCCCTCTCAATAGATTTAACTAAAATGGTTACCACAAACCTTGAATGCCGGTTCAGCTTCTCTTTGCCTGGGCTTGTCCGATATTTCAATCACCCACTACAAGAACAATCGGAAGTGTTCCCCAGTATGTAAATTTGACACTAAGAGAAACATACAAAAATGTACAGCCATTTAAGTTACATACCAATGGAAAATGATTCACACTCTTTCCAATGCTGATAACAGGTTTGTGTTATCCCTCGAAGAGAGAAGAAAGAAAAGGTAAGTGAAGTGTGAACATATGAGAATACTGGAGGGCACAGAATAAAGGAAGAAAGAAGTGATGTACTTAAAAACTGTGACAATCAAGGACAATACCGAAGTTGCATAACAAGCAAACAAAATAAAGAGATTGAAACCAAATTATTCTGTTATTTAGGAAATGCTTAGAAAAGGCTAATCATGGCCAATGAACATGGAACAATTCAACAATCTGAAGTAGAACAGAACTATACATGAATCCTATATATATAGTTATGTTTGTAAGTTGGCAGGCATTTCATGATTGATTTTCTTTCGAAAGCTACATGTTTCATTTTAGCCATTTGCTGTTACCTATCAACATGGCTGCATATGTATTGTTAATTCTTTCATGATTGATAATGATTTTGAATTCTACAATATACCATATATGACTACCCAAAAATGATGCAGCCACTTACATGTCTTCAAAAACTGATGGTCCTAAAAGTTTCTTTAGAATCTCCAAATGTATTGATCACAAAGTAAAACAGCATACATCATGTACCTGTACACCCTGGAGATATTAGAACAACGACTTGTAAAGGCATGTACAGCAGCCTCAAGCTCAGCATTGCTCATATATCCACGGACCATCTCTTCTCTAAATGTATTTGAAAATCACACAAGCAGAGTCAACCAACAATGTCATCAGACTGAGACACACATTGTTTTCTTTTATATAAATAAGAACATCCTTAGTTCTAGTTCTAGTTCTAAACATACGTGATATGAGGCGGCTTATCTTCAAGAAGTTTGCGTGAAAATGGCTCATGAGCCCCATCGTCTGCACACGGTGGACAAACAAAATAATAGATATGTCAGTAACTGCATAATGAAAACAGGTATGTATAAGCAGAAACATACATCAGCTTATTGTGGAATATGTCTAATGAAACGGATAGACACGCTGAGATATGAATAACTTGATCAGATTAGAGAAGGGCATGGGTATGAATCTGTTTACTGAATCCCAGGCACCATACAATTCCATCAAAAAAATCCTATAAACCCCCACCAAAACGGAACGATCTGCCGGATCCGTAGTGCCCGACGCTCCCGACTGGGACACAGAACCCACAGCTTCACACGGATGGGGAGCGGTTATGATTTCCAACCCGACATCATCGCCCCCATTTCAATTTGGCAAAATGCAAATCCAACCTCGACATCAGAGACAGAGGGGAAGAGAGAAGGAGAGACCTGACGGATCGTGCCCGCCTCTCGCGGCGGCCTTCGTGGGAAGCGACGCGAAGGCTCGGAGCACGAGGAGGATGACGACGGCCTGGAGGCGCGAGATCGCCATGGGCGCGGGAGGACGCCGCCCACGGAAACGGGAGAGGGAGGGACGAGCCTTCGGGAGGTGGGGACTGGGGAGCGAGGCCACTGGACACCAGTTTGCTTGGTGGGCCGATGGAAATCAGGATTTTTTTTTCAAAATTATCACGCAAGGTGTTGACACAAAAGCACCAGTGGTCTAGTGGTAGAATAGTACCCTGCCACGGTACAGACCCGGGTTCGATTCCCGGCTGGTGCAAATTGTTTTTTTTATTTTTTTGGTTCTCAACTTCTGCGTTCGAAGCTAAACGATGGGTGTGTTTGGAGCCCCGAAATCGATGCTTTAAGCCGTTTTTTTTTTGGTAAATATTATCCTCTCTCAAAGGCTGAGTTTGAAGCATATCTAAAATTATTTTATTTTTTTTACCTATAAACGATGCTTTAAGCCTACAAGGGGGAGTTAATTTTTCAGGATCTTCTTTTCGTAGTGGAATTTGGGAGGAATTTGGGGTGCTAAACACACCCGATGCTTTAAGCCTACAAGGGGAGTTCATTTCAGGATGAAAAGGACAACCAGACTACAAGTGAGGTTCAATTCAGGAGGAAAACTTGAAAAGGACAAGTAAGGCAGGCACAATCACGATCTGCCGTAACTACAAAAACTTGAGATATCTTTATGCAGTTCAACTCGTTTTATTACACATGTGCCTCATTGTTTCAGTGACCAATTGATGTGTATGATCTATTGTTTTTGCTCAAAAACATTGTCTAAGACAAAATGGGGTGTAACGTGACACGGCAGATTACCATGTCTGCAGCTAAAACTGGGTTCAGCAAGGTGTTCAAGGATGGTTCTCCATCAATCAATCAACAAATACAAAGATGGCGGCTCTACTGCGTTGCTATGGGAAATTGAGTTCGTTGGCACCAGCTGAGAAGCCTTGTGTATATCACCAGAGTCCACAGGAGTAACAACTTCCATCACAAGGGTCATAGGTCAACAAGACTATGCAGTTCCTTCAGCCTTTTCAGACCCTTTTTTTTAGCAGGCGCAGGCGGCATTATGTACTCAATGGTATAACTGTGTTAGGACCTGTGACAGGAGATAATTCATGAGATTGAGATTCAACTCAGAAACTACTCACGGTTTAACATAATGATTTGCAGAACAGATGTATAGCTCACCTGTTAGAAGACAACTAGAAGAGGCTGCTAGTCATCACCACACTGCTACTTTTAAAATTAGGATGGCTACAAAAACTACCACTGCAGTGAATCCAAACTATTTTGAATTGGACACCTTCAGTAGCTCATGGAATGCTTCCTGAGGAATGTCGACAGATCCCACACGTTTCATGCGCTTTTTGCCTTCCTTTTGCTTCTCTAGCAATTTCTTCTTCCGAGTGATATCACCACCATAGCACTTAGCCAGAACATTTTTCCTCATTGCTGACAGGCTGAAAATGGTGAAAGAGAGCATATAAGCAAAACCTGTGTGACAGCAGCATATTATTCAACTCTTTACCTCCTATCTACATGGCTTTTCAAATACAGTTAGTTGACCAGATAATGAACAATGTATTTAGCTATTCATACTGTACAGAAGAATAATGCTGCTAAAACTAGGACAGTTACCTACAGGATAAAATGTAGGCCATTCAAACATGCCGCAACCATATGAACCAATGCTGATGATTTCCCAAGGCTTAATTTTTTCCTCAAACGCGTGATACCCAAGCCTAACCCTAGTAGCAATTTTGTATTAATTGAACAAGTGGATCATTTAGGCCAACATAAAGGTTTTGGAAGGTTTTAAACCATTTCCAGCCATTGTTATTAGTGGCTAGAAATATTTTAGTTTATAACATAAAATGCTCAAGATTACTGGCTTAAATGTTCTGGATGAATGAATAGCAATGGTATCATATATCCAGTGAAATGTACACAATAATTCCAAAGAAGTTTGATATGAAGAATAATCGTCAACCAAATAACAATGTCAAAATTGGTAGAATATACTTCAGAAAGCTAATAGCAGCTTCAAATATCTTACGTTTCCCTTGCAATAACTTTTGAACCAATTGCTGCTTGTATGGTGATCTCAAACATTTGCCTGCATGAAAAGAATAAAATAAATTATGTTAGGCAGCAGAAATGAAAATCATGTCACAACTCAACATGATCCCATAGCAAAATTCTAATTGCAAAAGTCACCAAAAAAAACTACTCTAATATTTTATTCTCACTTGCAAGTTTATTCCCTTTGCAGCTAATTGCACTTTCATAGTGTAATTAATATTGACCGAAAAGTAATGTACTCAGAAAGAGATGTCATATCTCAAGCACGGTACACATGTTCAACAAGAGGAGGTTGATGAATACCTTTCTATAAATTTCTTGAGCTTCTCCACTAATTCCTTTCCAACCCGCTGAGCCTTCTGGTTATGCACTATAGTTGCCATAGCATCAACAGGTTGACCATTAAGAAGGATGTCCATCTTAACTAGATCAGACTGTTGGTATCTGTCAAAAAGAAAAGGGAAAAAAATTAATGGTAAACTACACAAATTCTGATATATTTTTCTACTAACAAAATCCTAACATTTATTTTACTTTGGAACAGATTTTTTGTAAGAAACTTAAAGAGTAATTTTCACAAAATTGATGATGGATGCATTACTTGACAAGTCAATCAATCCCAGATCTAATCAAAAGAATGTTTCCAAAACCTTGTATACACAAGACAAGTGCTTTCTGTGTACATAATCAGTCATAGGTCAGAGAGAGAAAAAAAAAAAAAAAAAAAACCTCCATTCAGAAAGGTGTACCAACACCTTCAGAATATAAAGAACTGCAAACACAAAATAATAATGACGATGAAAGCATAATAGGAAGTGAAATAAAAAAAACATGATGTTTTCTCATCTGTAAATTCTAGAAATAAATTTAAAAAAAGTGTAGCCAGACCATGCCTTGCTATAGCATTCACAACAGGACTTACTCAGAATCTTCATAGTCAAAAGTGGCATAGCCAGACGTAATGCCTTTCAACTCATTATAGAAGTCCACAATTATCTCCTTCAATGGTAACCGGTACTTCAACAGAGCTCTTTGGCTGCATCAAACATAGGCATATGAATAAAAAGCAAAGAATAGACAAGCACTTAACAAAACTAGAGATTTGGAAGCACAAAAAGGTTTACGTGTCGATAAATGTATATTCTAGCTGTTCGCCCCTTCTCTCTGAACAAAGCATAATGACAGGCCCAACATACCTGAAAAAGTGATTGAGCACGATAAATTTTTTTCTATTTGTAATGCCCAAATATAAAAAAAAAAAAATGTAGAAAACAGGTGAGAAAGGAAGCAGATCTTACTCACTAGGAATAATGATTGTTGCAATAACTGTGGGCTCCCAACAGGATGTTACACGCTTTCCAGGATTCGAAGCCAAAGCAGCAGGGTTCTCAACTTGCACCTTGCTGATAAAATAACCTAAAAGTTTTAGTATCCTACCAGAAAACCGAGGTAGTAAATACAATTGTGAGTGCACACCTTCCATCACCATATTCAAAAATATAAGGTACTGTTGGTATGGTCGATATGACTTGAGCTCCATATTCCTAAATAAATGCAGTGACAATCAGAACCTCAAGGCAATTTAAAGGTCACACAAATTATTTACACTATATCATATTTTATTTCCTCTTTTTGCCATCATATTCCAATTCCACCCCCCCTTATATGTTCAAAATGAATGGAAGAGTTTCAAGGCTGACACAGGTAACCAATGTAATTAAAATAGTCAAATATATAGGACTGTTAACCTTATGAAAAAGATATTCTCTGGTTTTTTATGCAAAAATATTTCATGATTCTAAAGGCAGCACCTCAAAGTTACAAATTTCCTTGAGCATAATAATTAGGAGTGAAGCTCTTTAATTAATTTTCTGACATCAAATGATGTATTGTTTGTCCTGAGTAAAAAAATCTGCAACAGCAAAAATTAACATATCAAAGTTATGTGAAAAAACTATACTTGCTCAAGCCGCTGATGGAAAACATCCATGTGTAGCAATCCTAGGAAGCCACATCTGCAAAGCAGTCATAAAAAGTAAAAAACAGATTACATCATGTCCCATACTCAGTGTATTCAAAACAACAGAAACAAACTACTTCGCATGTAGAAAATCTGGTGCGGTGGTACCTGAATCCCATGCCAAGTGCATTGCTTGTCTCCTTGGTAACAGAAACACTGGCATCATTACATGTTAGTTTCTCAATCGCATGGTTAAGAGCTTCAAAGTCAGAACCATCAGCAGGATAGAGACCAGAGAAGACCATGTGTTTTGCAGGCTTGAAACCTGAAAGATTATTCTGTATCATGTCGCATACAACCAAAAACGAAAGAAAGGGGATATGAAACAATGTTATAGGGGTTTAGGACTGCAATAGATCATGTGTGTTCTTTTCAGGCTAAATCAGACAAAATGAAAAGTGAAAAATGGAGACGAGACCATAAAATGTTTTGAGACTGGGATTCCATACCAGGAAGTGGCTCAACAGTGCACTTTGCCTGGTGAAGGGTATCACCAATGCGTGCTTCTTTTAGTTGAACGCATTCCACTAATAACATATCCAACTTGTCCAGTGTAGAGAACTCCAGTAGGTTTAAGCTCAGGGTGCATAATCCCGACATCAAGAACTTCATATGCACGACCAGTTGCAGCTGAAGCAATCTTATCACCTTTACGCAGAGCACCATCAACAACAGCAACATGGCAAATCACTCCTTTGTATTCATCATAGTAGGAATCCAAAAGCAACATCCGTACAGGTGCATCACATTTCCCAGGTGGGGAAGGTATGCGTTCAATAACAGCAGGCAATACCTGTTCAAGGCCTTTACCAGTCTTGGCAGAAGTAAGCAGAGCTTCATTTGGATCAATGTCAAACAACCTCTTCAATTGATCCTTTACATTATCTGGATCAGCAGTTGGCTGATCAATCTTGTTAATCACAGGAATGATACTCAAATTTGATTCGAAGGCAAGGTAAAAGTTTGCTATTGTTTGAGCTTGTACTCCTTGTGCTGCATCAACTACTAAAAGAGCACCCTGGCAAGCTGCAAGGGACCTGGATACCTCATAGCTGAAATCCACATGGCCTGGTGTATCAATCAGGTTAAGCAAATATTTTGGCGTATCTGAGTCCTGAGATGCAGTAACGTGCTTATAAAACATAGTTGCTGTCTGTGCTTTGACCGTAATCCCCCTTTCTCTTTCAACCTGGTCCTCAGATAAATGTAAAATGTTACAACATTAGACACACAATATCAAACTAGACATCAAGGACTGATAGTCTGATCCAATGTCAAAACAGTTTTCTGAAAGTAATACCCAAACATAATATAAGCAAAAGGGAGATGAAGGTTGTCAAAATAAACACTTTTCATTAAATGTAGTTGAATCACATAATACTACAACCTAAAAGTTGTACTCTCAGATTCTGAATTCTTAAAAAAAGATGAATCCAGCAACTCTGTTTGCATTCTTTGGAATGAAAAATAGACCTATTCATTTTAGGGATCTGATAAACGTCAGATGACCTGGCATGCTAAAAATGGTTTCTCATACTGATAGCTGCTATACTCCCTAAGGTCACAAATACTTGACACATTTGACATTGCACAGTCTTCAATGTGTATCTTTGACCCCTAATTTCTTCTAGAATATATTCTTAAATTCCTTCAATATAAGAGATTTTGCCATGTGTTTTGAAAACAAGTTGACCAAATCTTGTCAAATGTACAAGACATTTAGCATTTAACTTGCATGCTTCCAAATTAAATAATATAATTGTAATTGATGTTTGTAGTTTTATATAGATTTGACCGATCTCCTCCTAAACAACATGTTTCTGTGACCATAGTTACTAAGAGTTTAAAATTCTAAAAAATGTTACTAAGAGTTTATACTGTAGGTAAGATAAATACAGTAACTACAAGATATAAAGTTACAGGATGTGGACAGATATTGTAGAAGTTTCAGTCATGAAGCTAGTAGCAGTATAGGCATCAACTGATATGGAATTAGCGTAACATTAAGCCCCAAATAGACCTTGACACTTACTGGCAGTGCAATGGTAAAATCTCAAAAGGCCAAAACGTAACAGCTATTTATAAAACTAATGCAAACATCAGTGCGGTTCCAGAATCTGATCGTGCAAAACAGTAGGGAAATGGTGGCCTAACTGAACTGATCACCTCTCACCATTTGACAATTAAGCGGTTCACAGTCAACATTTTACTAATTTTTCAAAGTTATTATCGAACAAGAAGGAGAGTAATGAGCGGGAAGAATTGGCGTCGCACTTGCAGCTTGTCGAGGTACTGGGGCTGCCCATGGCCCTTCTGGATGGTGCCGGTGAGCTCCAGCAGCCGGTCGGCCAGCGTCGACTTGCCGTGGTCGACGTGCGCGATGATTGAGAAGTTCCGGACCCGCTCCGGCGGGTACAGCGCCAGCTCCGACCCGGACACCGCACCGCGCGCGCCGTGCTCCGGCGACGACTGTGACGACAGGAGGCGCTCGGGCTGCTGGAACGCACTGCGGGAGAACGCGGGGGCGGCGGCGAGGTGCCGGGAAATCCGGCGAGCAGATCGCCGGAGCGCCGCGGCGCCGGACATTCTGACTTCTGAGCCGCTGGAGGGGCCGGCCGGCGGCGGCGGGAGCTAGGGTTGAAGGGATTTGGCGGAAGAGGCAGATTGGTGGCGTGGGACCGGCCTATGGGTGTGTGTGGCTGACGTGGCAATTTTGTTTCCGTGTAATTGCAAAAGTCACATGATCCATTATGGTTAATTGCGTACTGCCGGTTCTGTTAGATCTCTCTATGATGATGACTGATGTTTTTTTTCCGGCCTTGCACGCAACCAAACAGATTCAAAGTTTTTTTGTTTTTTGACTGAAAAAAAACGAAACAATTTATGAGCACAAGACACAAATTTGAACAGCAAAAGCTAAATATTGAGCATGTAAAAGACAATTCATCAACATTTGTATCTTCTCACAAAATGTTGTTTGTTGTGTAGAAGTGCTATGACGAGACTTGACAAAAGAAGCTAAAACATATTGAAAGATGGAAGTGTCGCGTGAATGATCATGACAAAAATGTTGTTCGCATATACTCATTTCATTCTAAACTACAAGACATTTGGCTTTTTGATACCAAGTTTGACCACTTGTCTTATTCAAAAATTTGTATAAAATATCACTTTATTTTGTCGTGGTTTGGTTTATTAATAAAAGTTCTTCAATAATGGATTAATTTGATTATGTTTACACAAATTTTTTAAATAAAACGAATGGTCAAACTTGAGCTAAAAAAAAAGTCAAGCGTATAATTTAAGATGGAGGGAGTACATATATTATTGGCCTAGGCAAGTTTTAACCATGTACATTAGCATGGTAGTGGCTTGTTTGAAAAATAGTTCTTTTAAACTCGATTGCAAAAAAAAAAAGACGGCTTTGCATGCGGCATAACTACAAAAAAGGACACTAGCGGAGGTGAAGGATAGCAAGTTGGGAAAGATAGCAAGTTGATTTAGCAAATTGTTGGACAGCACAATTTCATATTTTGTCAAATTTTCAAGGCTAGCAAGTTCATTTAGCAAACTGTTGGAGTTACTCTTAATAGAGTGTTTGGATTTGTTTTGAATCAATGACATCGAACATGGTAATACATTCAAACTATACTAAGGCTCGTTTTGGCATATATCTTTGCATTTTCAATTTCAAGTTCTTTCTCAACATAAATGTTTTTTAAACACTGCTTCTATATCTCAGTGCCTAATTTATTATTGTTTTTCATGCAATATACTAGTTGATTATGGAAGATTGTTATCTAAAAATTTCTAATATAGATACATCTTTTTTCTAATTGATAAAATTGTGCAATCGTTGCACTGGTTTTCTTGTATTTGGTTTAGTGGAAAAGCCTAAACTAGAGGGAGAGATAACTCTTACCGAGAAGCCAAACTGAAGTTATCATGACACATGGCACTATGGTAAAAAAAATGTACGCATGACATTAACCAAAAAAAAGATGTATATTCACTTCCTAATTTCTTGCACCGATTAGAAGCCAAACTTATCACTCATGTGAAAAAATGTGCTCTCTCTGTCTAAAAAAAAAACATGCAATAATTATGGGATTTATACAAGTCAAACTAATTTAACTTAAGTTTATTATAAATAGTATTAGTATTTATGTCTCTAGCTAGGTTTACTATGAAACATAATTGATTCAATGATATTTATTTTGCATCTTAAGTATTATTATTTTTTCAAACTTGAAGTCGGTAAAATTTTTATGGACAAAGAAAGCATTAGATTATATTTCTGGTTGTGTGATCATGTACAACTTGGGTTATAATTGTATATAAGAAGGTAAAGTTATGATGTCTAATAAATGTATATATATGGTTGCACAAATGTAATAGAGGTGCGAACATAGTAGCTCATGAAGTTGCCAGAGTAGCTATGACATCAAAGCTTTTATGTAATTGAGTCGATGAACCCCCTACATTCATTCTAGAAGCTCTGGTGAACGATGTAAAGATGTATGCAAATCATAAAGTGCAACAAATAAAAAAAAAAATTAATTGTCGAAGTTCTAATTTTTTCTATCCTTATATATACCGAAAAAAATGTTTTAATTCTTCTACCATAATTGCCACACCGCCTTTCTCTATGCCATTGGAAGGATCCAATCACCAATCGAACATTCATGTTGTCAACACCATCGTTCATCACCAACCATACCATCGCGAGTTGGGGCCGCGCACCAAACACAAGGGCTTTGGGCGCCCGTGAGGTTGCAAACAACCTAGTAGCGGCGAATACGATGCGTGATCGACCACGAACGATCAAAGAGATCGCTAGGGCCGATGTAGAGCTCGGTAGACGGCCGGAAGATCCAAAGTGCAACAAGGGGCACACCAAGGGTTGTCCTAGGGGCAGCGGATGCACCTAGAAAAAAACAAATTAATTGTCAGGGTATGAGGTTGGAAGAGATAAAATTAGGGTTTCTAATTTTTCATTATATAGGGGAGGGTGGTCTTATCCTATATATAATCACCAAAAATGCACCAAACAAGTTTTTTAATTCTTCGGATCATAATTCTGCCAAACAGCGCCACACCGCCTTTCTCTATGCCATTGGAAGGATCCAATCACCAATCGAACATTCATGTTGTCAACACCATCGTTCATCACGGAAATTTGCGGTGACTTGGACCTCCAAAATATGGCTAAGTCACGACGGTGGTTTAGTCTATGCCATTTTCGGGTGTCAACACCATCTAAAGCCATTCCAAATGCTCGGCATGTGTGTCAACTGCCAGAAGCCACGCATCCGTCCATGTCCATCCATGCACACGCAGCTAGCACGCCCAAATGGCAACTCTCCTGCCCGTACGTCCAGCTTCGATCGCGGACGCCCGGCCGGCAAACCCGGCGATGCGAGCGGCTGCGCGCAGCACCCGCGCGCGGATGACGGCGAGACGCACGTCCGCCTCAGCTCCTCACCGCGCGCTATAAGACCCCGCCGACGGACCGACCACAAGCGCTCCACCGCGCCGGCATCCTCCTCCATCCTCCGCTCACCCGGTAGGGCTCAGCATCCTTTGGAAGAAGAGGCAACTCTTCTCCCTGAGGCCGCCTGAGCCACTCACCGCGGTGAGCCACGCCGGCGCACGTCGCCCCTGGGGCTCACGCTCACCACCAATCGAGCCCCAACCCATTGAATAATAATTACCTAGAGCTAGGATCAATCAGTAGAAATGGCGGGCTCCGCCGTCGTGATGAGGAGCCCCTGTCCATCCTGATCTTCTTCTACATCCTCGCCGCCATGCTGGCTGCCACCGCCGCGGCGACGCAGACCGACGTCGCCGTCGACAAGGCGTACGCGGAGCTCGTCAACGTGACCTCCAACCAGGAGTACCCGTACTGGGCGGAGCGCGCCGAGGTGGCGCACGAGTACAACCGCGCGGCGTACGCGACCGACCCGGTCGCCGTGATGAAGCACTTCAACGAGCGCGTGCGCAGGGCCACGGAGACACCCACCACCAAGCGGTCCCGGCGGCGGTCCCTGGCGCACAAGGCGCAGGGCGGCCTCTGCACGGCGACCAACCCGATCGACCAGTGCTGGCGGTGCCACGGCGACTGGGCGATAAACCGCAAGCGCCTCGCCAAGTGCGCCATGGGCTTCGGCCACCGAGCCACCGGCGGTCTCGCCGGCAGCATCTACGTGGTGACCGACCCCCGTGACGACGCGGCCAACCTCGTGGAACCCAAGGTGGGCACGCTCCGGCATGCCGTGATCCAGGACCGGCCGCTGTGGATCACGTTCGCGCACGACATGGTGATCGACCTCTGCGGGGAGCTACTCGTGACCAGCGACAAGACCGTCGACGGCCGCGGCGCGCAGGTGCACATCACGGGCGCGCAGATCACGCTGCAGAACGTGCACAACGTGATCCTCCACAACCTCCACATCCACGACGCCGCTCCGCGCGGCGGCGGCGCGATCAGGGACTCGGTGCACCACTCGGGCGTCCGCGGCGAGAGCGACGGCGACGGCATCTCCGTGATGGGGTCGAGCGACATCTGGATCGACCACGTGTCGATGCGCAGCTGCGCCGACGGGCTCATCGACGTGAACGACGGCTCCACCGCCGTGACCATCTCCAACGGGCACTTCACGCAGCACGACCACGTGATGCTGCTCGGGGCCAGCGACACCGCCGTCAAGGACAAGATGATGCAGGTGACGGTGGCGTTCAACCACTTCGGCAAGGGGCTGGTGCAGCGGATGCCGCGCTGCCGGTTCGGCTTCTTCCACGTGGTGAACAACGACTACACGCACTGGCAAATGTACGCCATCGGCGGCAGCCAGAACCCCACCATCATCAGCCAGGGGAACCGCTTCCGTGCCCTCGACGACCGGAACTTCAAGGAGGTGACCAAGCGGGACAACACGCCGTACGCCCAGTACAAGGACTGGGTGTGGAAGTCGCAGGACGACCTGTTCCTCAACGGGGCCTTCTTCAACCAGTCCGGCGGCCAGAACGAGCGCCGCTTCGACAGCCTCGACCTCATCAAGGCCAAGGGCGGCCAGTACGCCGAGTCGCTCACCAAGTACGCCGGAGCGCTCAACTGCCGCGTCGGCAGCATGTGCTAGGCCGGCCGGCGTCCCTGTCTAGATTATTTAGTCGATCGGGCGATCGATTTGGAAATGCAAGGTTGTGTGTAGTATATCACTCTTGTATTTGGAAATGCCGTCTGTAATGGCCATTGCCTGAATGGATGTAGGATTGGATTGTCAGCGTGTGACAGTAATTTTCACGACCAGATTCATGCATTGCGTCTGTAATGCCAATTGTTAGCAAGATCACATAGTCACGCTAGCTCGTCGCCATGTACGGGCACTCGGCCAGTACTCCGGCGACCTCCCTCCCTCCCTCCTGCACCGATCGTCCGTGCTCCAGTGCATCGTCGTGCCGTACACGTTACTTTCATTCTCCTCCTCTTCGAGTTTCGCGCACAGCGCAGGTGCTCGTCGTCGGCTAGTGCCCGGACACCGCGGCGTCCGTCGCCGACGACGTGCACACAGATCCGGACGTCGTGTCTCCTTTGCCAGGTACCAAGCCATATCTCGTCCAAACATTCCAAAGCCCCAGTAGTCGCCACGTGCTAAGTTTATGCGACGAAAGCCAGCTCTGGAGCTCCCGCTTACCAAGATGACGCGCACATTTGTCATGTTTAGTGTACTGTACTACTGTACCATTTTTTTCGTCGCCAATGTAACGCTACACCACTTTTGAATCATGTAAATCTAAAATCACTGAAGGCCGTTTTGGGTCACTGGGCTTGGAAGTTTTCTTGAAAATATAACTTTTTTTTTTCACTGGAGACAAAATGTTTGCATCGGCCGGAAGCATACATCGCAACAGCAGCATCTTTGCCGAGACCTATCAAGCATAACTAATGCCTGGTCTTCTTCTTGGGATACAAATTCCTTTTTGTTCTCGTGGGCGCCTTGTGCGATAATGGCTGGCGCTTGTTCCTCTTCAGCTTCGCCTTCTTTTGTTTCTTATATTCACTGTCAGGGTCTACAAAGTCTTCATCACTATCACCTTCAACCGGAACGAAACCATCCTCTGGTTCCTGATTGTTGCCATCCTCTTCATCTGAGCTCAAGACCAGATCCTCAACCCTATCCTCCTCAGTAGCAATATCCTCCTCCTCCCGGGGTCGCTTTTTCTTCTCCTTTGGGGTTCTGCACACCGAACAATGGTACGATAATGTGTTTTCCACGCCAAGTAATAATGGAAAAAAGAGGGAAGGAAGAACATACTTGAGTTTCTTATTCTCAGCCAACCAGTTCTTACTGAAAGCAATAGTGCCTTCGTCATTGTCTTGCTCATCCTGCTGCTTCTGCGCTTCTGAAAACCTCTGTGAGAAGGTTGATGACTCAGCCCCCACAATCACACTGGTTGGCAACAAGGAATTAGTGAAATCCAATGCCATCAATCAGTAGACACTTCTGTACTTAGAATATAATCATGATACATATGTTCTGGTGGGTTGTACAGACTACAAAAATGTAATAGGGCGCGGCTAGATAATATAACAGAAGTCGCACCTAACTAAATCGCAGAGGATACTTGTTTGTGATATGAACTTAGCTGATAGATGGAACTAACCTGGTCTCGTCCAGAGCATCCATCCTATCCTGCGCTCTATGTTGTAGAGTGGCAACATATTTTGAGAGAGGGCTGCAACGTTCTTCCTTTTCGATCTGTTAGGGAGTGATTGCTAAAGTTCAAAAAATGACACAGGAATGATAATATAGAAATAAATAATGTGCAAAAAGCAAAGCCACAAAGTCAGGACTCATGCCTGTATAAATGACTCTACAGCTGGGTCATTGGGTGAAAATGCAACTCCCACACGTTTTGACTTAATGAAATCGACATTGGCCTCTATCTGAAATCAGACATGAGATAGAAATTAGCCTATATGCAATGTATCAAATACTGTAATTCAAACTAGACATGCTAGGCAAACCTGATTGATAAGATCCTTCATCTCTTTCCTAAATCTGTCAGCCTTAATGGTTTTGCAAAAGCTTCGGAGCCGAACTAGTGGAATAAAGGACATCTCAAAGAAGGCAATGGAGTAGCTCCATTGGGCCAAATGTTTAGCCAGCTCATCGACCACAGAATAAATGCAAGCTTCCTGAAAGGCACGTGTCTTTACTGTTTTCTTGTCCACCTGCCAAGAAAAGAGAACTGTTACAAGCTTCTTCAAAAGGCGTGTCCCATAGCAAAATGATCTATTGCAAGAAAACAAACCTGTTTAACACTGAACAAATTCACAGCTTTGCCTACACCTCCATCTGGACGTCCTCTAAGCTCTTTCATTTCAAGCATATCAAGCAGCAGGGAGGACACAGGAATGAAGGTACCAGTAGCTTCAGCAATACGATTAAGCATCCTGACACACCTAAGGCGCACAGGGAAGTAACGTGCGCTAGGTACAAGGCATGCCACGCCATGTATTATTTGGGTCAATGGATAAGCTAGAGGTCGGAATTCTTCCTCAGAACTACATCCGCACACAACACTGGTCCAAAGCTCAAGGCAGAATATGTATTGCCAATCATAAATTTTTTGATAAGATTTCTGCAAGGAAAAATGCCAACTCTTTAGCAGCCAGAAACAGAGAACTGCTGAAGTGTTGCACAACAAAAGGTATACTATTAACACTGAGGGGAAAATAGCATTTTGTAAAGGTGAGATTTTCTCACTAAAAGAGGTGCAAGAATAAGGGGGATTTACTGTATTGGAGAATAATAAGGGAGTTACTTAAGGTCTGAATGTATTTCAAGTACCAGTGTAGGTATTTGAGTGGCAGTATGAATAATACCTCCACTTGTTTTTTCGATGATTTGCTACTTTCTTTCTGCCTTTTGTCCTTCGCTGACTTCCAAAATAAAACAAGAGGCAAATATCTCTTTGTCAGGTCATAGCTAGACAACAAAGTTCCAGTACATGGCAATAAGTTCAATGGATACCTTTGGCCCCCTTTCAGTAAGAGCTCCTCTTAGGATAACCCCCAGCTGACGGATGAAAATAAAAGCATGCTGATACGCACTTTGTGGATCCAGACTATACAATTCTCTGACACAATTTCCAAGGAATTGAATGTGTTGCAGTTTTGATCCACTGATAGATTTGGACAGTTTGCAGTTCACCAAATAAGCCTTATAGATACCCTTGAGGCACGTATCAATGCAATCTGAACCTACTTGGATGCACAAGTCTCGAAGGAACATAAAAGAAACAAGAGGCATTGCACCTCGTCCTCTAGCCCAGGTATGGAGCAGAGCCTACAATTGAAGCATGTAAACAGGAGTAAATAACAAACTTGGTATATGGACAGAAGAGCCATGCCGAAAGTAACTCAAAACTAGAGCAGAAATTGTAACCTACACACCTTAAGATACTTCCTCAGGAGCGATGGGAAAGCTGCCAGAAAAACAGCTGATGCTCTGACACGGTGTATAGTAAATGCTATCATTTGCTCATCAGTCATCTCTGTTATCATATGAAGCGCATTGGCAAGATAGATCCTCATAAGATTACCATGCCTCTTCCATGGTTTACTCAGCATGAGGTCACTGATTGCCTCTTTCTTCCCTCCAAAGCTTGGGGCACCAAGTAATTGGCGGAGGACTCTATCCATGTGTTTCAAAACAAAGTGCATAACTTTATCAAGTACGCTACCAGACATGACACTGAACTTCGGAGTTGAATTGTCCCCATGATCTTCACCATAATGGCAGGCTCTGCGAAAAGCTTGAAGAATAGAATGGATAGAACCTATCTTCTCATTCTCTACTCCATCGCACCAAGAATCAACCATCTCCACTGTAATGGGTTTCACATGCTTCAGTTCCTCTTTAGATAGAGATTCCTCTTCATCGTCAACCCCAGTTTCCTGGTCATCCTAAATGTAATGTTGAACAATGACTCCACTCTCATCATTCTAGTATATAAAACTCACAAAAAGGGACCTGCTTACCTCAATTTCATCATCATCATCAAATCCCAACAATTCTTTATCAAACTCTTCTAAATATTTATAGAACTCAGGATCCTACATCAAACCAAAGAAGTATAAGCCTCAAAAACAACCAACATTGATATGGTGGCATGCAGAAAAGCAGCAGACAGACAGAAACTAGGAAGGGGAGGAATATTTATTTCTAAGAACAAACACCTTGTGGGCCTTAGGCTAAACTGTGCAACCATAGTTCACATAGCTCAGGATTTAAGCAACAAATATTGTAAGCGGTACACCAATACTAGACAAAAAATCGTCTACCAGAGGATATGTTTCTAAGCAATTAATGTAAACTGAGAAAGTAAGAACCATGAAAGTTATACCAGGGAATAAGAGTAACTAAATGTTATGAGCCTATGACAATGCCATTTCCACAATCTTTAAATGGCGCAGGCAAAAAATCAAGCCATAAAGTTAAGAGTGTAAGTTCAAGGGATCACTTATTGGAGGATGAGGTTAAGTCTAACACAACAGCAGTATAGGTCAAAACAGTTATTATGGAGGATGTGGCATTCCTTACTCAAATTTGCGGCATAACTACCATTACAGTATGGCTAAACTGGGAGTGAAATAAACATAGAAAAAACATCATTGCTCTACACAGTTGTCCACCTCTCAACTTATCTCTATAACACAGATCCTATGACCTGGTGAGTTTGGTTTCAAATAATCTATTTATGCCTAACATGCTGAGCAGAGATGAGAAATTTCTTTCCATCACTTGTGGACCCAAACATAAAACAGCTAAACCTCCGGAGGAAGTTGGCCCTAATACTATTTTGCAACCAGTCACTTGATGGCCTACTCTGCAATACCTACTAGCAGCAATTTCAAATACTACATTAACTCAGCAGATTGCAGCCAATTTCTGAATCTGAATAAATTAAACTAGTTAATGTCCACAAGGACAACCGCACAATTTACGCTCAATACACACAACTGAGCAAACAGAAACATTAGGCAAAAACCATACCAGCTCGCAGAGTCAATTAATTTGAAAGTATCGACAGGACAAACAGCACAAGGGAACAGTCGAACCTAGAGGTCATATATCCAGGTGGGCAACCAAACCAGTAATCAAGTTCCAGTCAGGAACCATCAAAAATCCACTTACACTGCTAATTAAGCATCATTTTAGATAACAAAGGATTATACAAACAAACTTATATTCCATTGAATTGACAGCCAGCAAAGAAACCGGAGGCGACAGGGACGAACCTTTTGCTGCAGCCGCTTGAGCTGCTCCACGTGCTGCTTGGCCTTTTTCTTCGAGCTTCCACCACCACCCTCCTCCTCCTCCTCATTATCATCCATCTCGTCTTCGAACTCCTCCTCTTCAACCTCGTCCGAGACGGGCAGGTCCACTAATCCCCCGCCAAAACCACAGCGGAAGGAGAGGAAAACCAATCAAATCAAAATCCCATCCCGAGTAAAACACGCGCAAGAGCACAGAGTAGTAGCTCGTAGAAATGCAGCTGTATGAGGAACCCCACCGTATTCGTCGGACATGGCGACAACCGCCACCGGCGCTGCGGCGGCAGAGGGCGGCGGTATCGCGGAGAGGGAGAGGAC
The DNA here is from genome assembly GCA_015847255.1 of Hyparrhenia diplandra. Lineage (NCBI taxonomy): Eukaryota > Viridiplantae > Streptophyta > Magnoliopsida > Poales > Poaceae > Hyparrhenia > Hyparrhenia diplandra. Next base: position 97,840 of record JADLZK010011804.1, read on the forward strand.
GGTCGGTTCGGTGGCGTTTCGCGTCAGGACTCAGGTGATGCGACCTGGGCCTGCTGGCACTGACTGGGCTGGGCTGAGCTGGACGACGTGGGCGTCGGGGGAGGCTACTTGGGCTGGTCCCAAGAACTCTGGGCCGCGCCACATGCTGTGCTGCTGCCTTAACAAGGTTGCTAAGGTAGATTGAGCTCAAAAAAAAAAAAAAAAAAAGGTATATTACAGATTTGTTGGGTTTTTTTTAGAATCATATTTGTTGGAATAAGATTAGCAATTTCTACTGTTCCTGAGTTTTCAGCTGCATGTTTCATATAATATAATAATTCATACTATGCACCGATTATATGTTGGTTATGCGTTCGAATAAGAATACATCAAAACTGGACCCTTTGATATGTCTTCATATATTTTTACTTTATTTGTTCACATTCAGGAGCTCCGTCATTCATCAAATTTGAAGATAATCCCTTGGACGAGCTGAAGCAGATCATTTTGTACACTGTACTTAGGGACGATTCAATCAAGCAATACAAATGTAATTACACACACATGCACGAGATTAACACCAAAATGTACCAATGGGTGTACCAAAATGTACACACACGTACATGTTCGTGTTGCACAAAACTTTGCATTGCCCCTGTCTGAGATGATATATGTCAGTGGTATTAACTTGCATACATTACATTACATCTTTGCATGCATAATTGCTTACCAGAAGCAGCAAATACATACACACACACATGCCCGATCCAATGCATAATTGCATTACTATTTTGCATCAGATGTTAGTCTAGCACGGCTGGCCGACGGTGCACTTGAGTGGTCCGGCGAAGCGTGTGAGCTGGCCGACGTATCGGCCGTGCTTGGCCGGGATGAAGTCGAACCTGTCGTACTTCCTCTCGTTCTGGCCGCCGGACTGGTTGAAGAAGGCACCGTTCATCATGACGTCGCCCTGCGACTTCCACACCCACTCCTTGTAGTCCTTCTCCGGCGTGTACTCCCTCTTGGTCACCTCCTTGGCGTTGGGATCGTCGGGGGCGATGAACCGGTTCCTGGCTGATGATGATGGGGTTCATGTTGCCGCCGATGGCGTACATTTGCCAGTGCGTGTAGTCGTTGTTCACCACGTGGAAGAAGCCGTACCGGCACCTCGGCATCCGCTGCACCAGCCCCCTGCCGAAGTGGTTGAACGCCACCGTGATCTGCATCGCCTCGTCCTGGGGGCTGTCGTTGCTGGCGCCGAACAGCATCACGTGGTCGTGCCGGGTGAAGTGGCTGTTGGAGACGGTGATCGCCGTCGACCCGTTCACGACGTCGATGAGCCCGTCGGCGCACGACGACATGGACACGTGGTCGATCCACACGTTGCTGGACGACAGCACGGACACGCCGTCGCCGTCGCTCCGCGTGCGCAGCCCCGTGTGGCGCTTCGAGTCACGGATCATGCCGCCCGAGTGGGACGCGGCGTCGTGGATGTGGAGGTTGTGGAGGATCACGTCGTGCACGCTCTGCAGCGTCATCTGCGCGCCCACCACGTGCACCTGCGCGCCGCGCCCGTCCACCGTCTTGTTGCTCGTCACGATCAGCTCCTGCCGGAGCTTGATCACCATGTCGCGCGCGAACACGATCCACAGCGGACGGTCCTGGATCACGGCGTGCCGGAGCGTGCCCTTCCGCGGGATGAGCATCTCGTCGTCGCTCGGGTCCGTCACCACGTACAGCTTCCCGGCCGCGCCGCCGACGGTCTTGTGCCCGAACCCGCGCGCGCACCGCGCCAGGCGCTTCCGGTCCGTCGCCCAGTCGGCGCGGCACCGCCAGCACCGGTCGATCGGGTTGGTCGCCATGCACGGGCCGTTGTACCTCGCCAGCGCGCGCCGCGTCGTGGCGCGCAGCACGTCCGCGTTGAAGCGGTTCGTGGCGGCCACGGGGTCGCTCACGTACGCGGCGCGGTTGCGCGACCGCGCCTCCTCGGCGCGCTCCGCCCAGTACTCCTCGTCGGGTGGTGGTGACGTTATTGGTATTGGATGCCTGCGCCGCGGCGGCGGCGAGGACGACGCAGAAGAGAACGGACGGGGACGGCGGCTTATTATTGTTACGGCCGCCATCGACGACATTGTGTGTGTGGACGCCGGCCGGCCGGCGTCTCACCGCGGGAAAGGGCTCAGAGATGTATCTATGGGGTGGAAGGTTTCTGAGCCCTCCCCGGCCGGTGAGTCAGACGGGCGGCGTGCGGCACCTCTGGACGCAGGAGCGAGCGAGGTGCGCACGGTGCGGGGTGCGGTGGTGGCCGGGCGCAGGAATATATAGCGCCTGCCACCGCGACCCATGCATGATGCATGGGCTTGGCTGGACGTCGTTGTTGCTCTGTGTTTGGAGCCGGGTGCGCGAGGAGGAAGGCGGGCCACTACCTCTGTTTTGGTGCACGTCTAAGAGGCATTTGAGGTTTCTAGCGCCATGCGAGGTAATCAGAAGGCCAAAGGTCTGCCGTCCTGATTGGAACGTACGTGGTTTTTTTTGGCTAGTTTTCATGTGACAGGAAAGTAGAATAACGGGAGTTGCTTTCCTTTCACAGTCACGTGATTTTTGCTTTCCTTTCGGGTGACAAATAAACGTCACCCATCTAATCTAAATCCAATCGCCAATACTCATCTCTGATCAATACCTTCTCACTTGTTTTTTTTTGAGGGGAATACCTTCTCACTTGTTGCTAGTTCATCTTCAGTTTGAGGCACCTGTGGGATAGGAATTGAAACGTGTAGAACAATTAATCCAATTAAGTGTGTGGTGCTAACACTGTCATCGACGTGGAGATTAGTGCACTTGTTTTTTTTTTCTTGAATACGCAAAAGACTTGCGCATCTTTGCAATTAAGAGAAGAGTTTTTTACATCCGCGCTTTCGCGCGTTCCTAGGAGTTAGAGTATTACATTATGCGTCACTCTCAAACTTTTCTTTCTAAGCGGATTATTCACGTATAGACAACATAGTTTGCGCGCACCGGCACGGATCCGTGGATCGGCGGTGGCGCTCATGCGCGGGCGCCGCGCCGTCCTCGGGACTGCCAAGGGCGTGCGTGGTCGGGGAAGAGCTCCCGTAATGACTCGGGATCCGCGTCGATGGGGTCGTCGCCGAACATGGCCTCGTACTCCAGCTTGGCCTCCGCCGTCGTTTTCCCCTGAAGCCGTCGAAGCCGCTGTAAGATGAGGGCTTCCCCTCGCCTGGCGACCGGGACGTTCGCGAGCGGCTGCGCCGCTATCCTCGCGCTCCTGAGGGGGTAGCCGGACGAGTGGTCGTAACCTTGGTCCGCAACAGGGGTGTTGCGGCGTTTTGGCAGCAGGGGTGTGGCGGTCTTCTTGAGCACCCGCTGGGCGAACCCCTAGAGACGACCGCTAAGCATTGCATCCTCGTCGCCATCGCACGGCGCGTCCCGGTCCATCCCGATGTCCTTGTATGCAGGCATGGGGAATCCCGGTGGCGGCGAGCAGCATCCGTCGTCACCGTCCAACGCGCCACGCTCCTGGGTGGCGGTCGCCGCCAACACGGGGATCTCGACCACGTGCCCATGTGGCACGACTTCTCCCTCACGCCTAGCAACCCCGACACTGACGGCCGGGTGGCCGGCGATTCGTGCACTTGTTAAGTGATAGGAGCACTACTAGTGTTTTTAATAGCGGGCTAAGGCGTTTAGTGACCCCTTCTCAAACAGCTAACAACAAGCTAAATCGGGCGGCTAATACCTGCTAAATTTTACTTAGGACTAAATAGCTTTACCCTCTAAAAAAAAACAATTATATATATATATATATATATATATAGGGAGAGTATAATCTGTAGCTAGCTACAGAATCTCATATTCTGTAGCCAGGCCAGTCCGACTCGGCACCCTGAACCAGGCGCGTGCATGCTGGTGCGTTAGCTCTCTGGTCCGGGCATGGCTTAATTTGCGGTTGCATGTGGCTGATTAATGAACCGGCCAGCTACAGTAATTTCTGGGGCCAACCGTAATTAGTTCTCCTTGATTTGCTCATGTTGATTTTGGCAACTCTATTGGCCGTGAGGTATGCGTCTCGTAACTTCATTTTCCTATTAGGCCAGTCTCAATGGGAGTTTCATAGGTGTTTCATGCACATTAAATAGGATGCCACATCAGCAAAAGTATACTTTTTGCATGAAACTCTGAGGAGAGAGAAGGGAAAAGTTTCATCTTGGTGAAACTCTCTTGGCACGAATACCAACTCTTTATGAATCATGGAATTAAATGCATATGAAACTTTAGAATGAAACTTTGCATTGAGGGAGGGTGTTTCATCCTAGTTTCATTTCATCTTGAAGTCTTGAAAAGAGTGCAATGAAACTCTCCATTGAGGCTGGCCTTACGGTAACAGCAGGGGTCTACATGCATGTGCAATATGATGCCTCCTTTGATTATTTACCATAATCGGTTTAATAGATTTGCAATTTTTACTAGAATCTACACCTTTCTGCAACTAGTAGTTACGGTATTCTATTTACTAGATTTTTGAAAATTATTTACTAGAATTTATGCCTTGAGTATTTGATTGCTATAATAAAACAAACATGCCATGAAAATTTACGATAATTTAGAATTGTGGTTACCGCAATTTTTCGTCCTGATGTTTGTATTTACGGGAATTATTTTTACGACAATACTAACATTAATTTACAAGAATTTTCACTTACATTTACGAGAATTCTACACTAAACTAGTATTTACTAGAAATGGGTACTATCAATATAGTAAGTATTTACAAGAATTTCGGCCTATAGGTGACGATGAGAATTAATAAGACGTTGACCATGCTGTGAGACGAATCCACAAATATATGAAGAGTGAAGCAATCGATTTCAGAGAAATTACCAAAAATTGCACGGACAGAGGGAAAATGATTTCAGCAGTATGGTGATTCAATGAAGAACGGAGCAACCGAAATAAGCTAAAGAAAAAATATGTGTAGAGTGAATCAATAATCAAATTCTATGGAAGCGGTTCCTAAACTCGTAAGCAGTAGAGTAGCACGCAGCACCGGGGAGCTCCGGACAGCACGGGGTTCGTCGTGGTGAGTCCTCGTCCAGATCTGCCATGGGAAGAGGGCTGCTCGGGGTACCGTAGGGAGGGCACCGCCACAGGGCCGCTGGCGAGGTCGACGTGGTGGAGGTTCCCGTCGGTCACGCTGTGGAGGTCGACGACGCAGGGAGCGCGAGCAGGACCGGCCATGGCCTGGCTAGCACATGCTTTTCTGTGCTGGGCAGCCTGTGCGTCGGAGCTGAGCCCGGCCGCCCTGCGCTGAGCCCCCTGCAGCGCCGGAGAAGGGAGTTAGTGACGCGGATGCATGACCATGGGATCATCGTCATCGTCGATGCCCGAGCACGGCGCACGCAGCGCGCCCCGAAGTCCGTCGGCCCGGCGACGGTCGAGGCCGGCGTCGCTGACGACACCACGCTGTAGATGAGGCAGGCCGCTGACAGATGCTGATTTGTGCAGGCCGCCGCTCGCTGGTAGCTCCGACGGGGAGAGGCCCTGCCGCTGCCGCCACCGTCGACATGACAGCCCAATGCAGCTGCTGGCCACTCGCCGTGGCGGAGAGCTGAGAGAGCTCTGCGCATGTAGAGAGAGAGAAAAAAATAGGAAATGAGAGAGCGCAACTAGACAAGGAAAGAATCGAGGAAGAATAAATCATGGGCATTGAATGAGTGCATGCATGCATCGGCATGTTGCTGAGTCAAAGGCGTGAGTTATGGTTGGTGATTAAGTGACTGGATGGTTCGTGACCCGGCTGTGGAGTTTGGGTTAGCTCGGCTACAGAATTTAATATTTTGTAGCCAGCTACAATGTAATGGTTCTATATATATATATATATATAGGTATGATATATATTATCCAGGGGGATTAATAATCGGTCCACCGAGCCCGATCACCGAAGTCGCAATCACGGGGTTCCACCCGCCCCTCGCGCCGGTCCTCTCCTCGCGTCAGCTCCCACCGAGCCCTTCCACTGCAGTTGTCGAGCCAGCCTCGTCGGCCGGGCCCACCCACCGACGAGCTGCAGCTACCAGGTGCCCCCACCCCACCACTCATCCACGATTTTTTTTGCGGTTTCAATTTCCTTGCCCGACGCCCGGTCTTACTTCGCCGCGCCGCCACCGCCACCTCCACCTCCGAGTCCGCCTCCTCTCCCTAATTGCTGCCAGCGCTGGCTGGCCACCTCTCCGCCCGTCGTCTGCGCGCCACCCCACGGCGTTACGCTCCTCCTTCGGCGGCGCCTTTGTCTCAGGCGAAGGACACCTCGGCGACACCCATCTCCGGGGCCCTCACCCAACCACAGTGACGCCCTCCCGGCCGGTGAGGAAATCTCCACCGTTGTTTCTCGTTAATTCCTGGAGCGAACGACGCGGTGTTCTTTCTCCGTCCGTGGCCGATGCCTGATACGACGACTGGGCGCTACCGCGCGCTAGAGGCCCAAGCGGCGATCCGAGGACCGCCGCCAGCCATCCGCAACTCCGCCACCGCACCACGCCAGGTGAGTTCCAAGCATCCGCTTCTCCTTTGGCCTCATGTTTGCTATTCACCCAAACCCTAACCCCTCTCTCTCTCCCCGCCATCTTGTTGCTTCCCATGATCCCATCCCACACGGCAGCACAGCACATGGCAGCCAGCACATGGCCGCATGGGACAGGCGGCAGTTGATCTGTGATTTTCTCACATAATTTAATCTCACCAGAATATTGTGACTTTGATAGGATCTATGGAGGAGGTCACGGGCAATTGACATGCAATTGTGCGCAGCTGATTTGGAGGGTCTCCAGATTAATTAGTTCACTTTTGATTTTCGTCGCAATGATTTGTGCAGGTACTGGTTTAATTCAGGTGCCAAAGTTTTTCTTTGTTCAGTGCCCGAGGCTTACATACATGAAAGAAATCCTTGTTGCTTATAGCATTCCCTTTAACTATAATATTTAATTTGTTTCCCAATTATGATTTTTCTATATTAAATTTCCTACCTTGATTTTGTATTTGTAATTTTTTTCACTACTACTATTTTGCATGTGTCTGTACATCATAGACTCTTTCTGTAAAGGATCCTGACTTCCTGAGCTAGTAATGGGACTGCTCAACTAGATGGCCCTTTCTTTTCACTATATGCTTAATTAACTTCAAATACTACATTCATGTCATCTGAAGTGGTTTTCATTCATACTAATGTATACATGCAAATATATGCGACTTGTAATTTTGCTTAAAGATGTAATGCTCTATGTAATTCCAATACAATCTTCTCAATTTTGGTTTGGTGAATTAAATTAGGAGTCACCAAAATTGAAAATTAAATTCTTTTTGTTAAGATAATGGTCACAAGTATGTATATCCCACACAAGATGCAATATTTTACTGTATAGACAATGGAATCTATGGTTGCAAATAAATTTTGGCGAAAAGGATCTGTGATGAGGTCACATTGAAGAATCAGGACATGATCTTAGCATATGAAAAATATCAGAATTCTTATTTATTTATTTTTATCTCAGAAGTTCTAAAATGATTGTTGCTAAAAAATTGTCCACCTGTTATAATTTCCTATTAATAAAGAGATCTATTTCTCAGAAGAGATGATTATTGAAGACATTTGTTACATGCTAGCTAATTAGAATTATATCAGCTTCCGCTCATAGTTGTATATTCTATTGCCCAATATTGTGCTATGTAGCGTACTCTTTGAATATATGCTTATAGTTGCTTTCATACTTTTTGAATTATCATTAGAACTACTATTTGCATTATTTAATGCAAATTCACAAAATTATCTTACTATTGCAAACCTTTGTTTCTGGTGGTACAAGCAAGGTGGCATGGGAATGCTTGACATTGTATTTGATAATTTCGGCACCGGCCAACTCGCCCCACCTGGGCCTCTGCACCCTCCTCGATGACGATGCCTCAAAAAACGGTAAGCGGACTGAATCCCCTCTGCATTCCTGCTCCTGATTCCATCTTCAATTTTTTTAATATCACCAATGATTTTGGGGAATCAAGTGAAGATAAGTCTGTGATTTGATTTGTGCAATTATTTGGGACAAGGGATAAAGTATTTGTGTTAGCATGGGTCTTGAACTTTCTAGTTCACATATGGAATTTTTGGGACAAGAGGTTAAGTCTTTATGTTAACACAGGTCATTACTTGCAAACCAGGGAACTATCTCGAGCTGGATGGTTATTTGGAGCAAGATTTCAACAATCTGAGAATGCCATTTGGTGAGAAGAGCTGAGATAGCAAGCAGAGCAGGTCAGTCAAACAACCACAACTTCAGAATTTCCCTAGAATCTGATAAGTAATGATATGATAGAAAGCTGGATTACTTCATATCCCATGACAAATCACACTTACGCTTGGGGAAAAAGTATTCTGCCAGGAGACTACACCCTGTTCATTTTTCCTTTTCATTCAATTTGATTTGATATTTTTGGTAATACTATTCTGTGATGAGGTCACATTGTTGTGCCAATACCATTTGTGCAGCTCAATGCATTGGGCATGAACCTGCCAGATGTTGTTCTCGAACTCAAATATTAATTGTCCATCACTTGTAGATGGTGCTAGATGTTTTTCCCTTGTTGCTCTAATATTTGTTGATTGAATTAGTTTGGTTCCTACCTAGTAACACCATTTATTGTAGTCAGTAATAGAACCTTCTACTTGGATTTGTTCTTTTAGTTCTCTGTTTTTTGGGGTTTCGATTAGGTTTGTTCTGATGCACATATGACCTTTATTTTTTGTATACAAGTTTTTATGCCATCTATTGCTCATTGTAGTTGATCCTAAAAATGCCACACTCATGTGAATAGTTCTACTGTCACCTGTTTACTAAATTAGGCTTACTCCACTCCATGCCAATATACCTCTCTTTGTCATGTTTTTCTCCATTATTTCTGATTGGATCATGATCTTTTGCTTGTTATTTTGTCTCAGTTTTCTCTGCTTGCCTATATTTTATTCTTTTCCTCTTGATATTTGTGCTTCTCATTTTTCCTTTTGCTATGCAACATACGAACATGATAAGCAGAGCTGGGTTCCTATCTAGAATGCAGGCTAGTATTGTTGAAGATGCCAATCTCATTTGAGAACACAGCTTCAAAGAGAAGGCCTCAAAGGTGGGCGTCTTGCTAGACTGTACTAGTATCTCCAATTGTTTCCACTTTCCAGATTCAGCTTCTTATTATCATTTTAAATTATGTGGTATTGCCGTATTGGTTTATCCTAGTTATGTCATTTTAAAAGTTTCCAGATTCGTCTTTAGTTTTGGATTGTGACAAATACCATATGGTGCCCAGGGTGGCTGGCACTCTTGTGTTAGCTAAAGGACTAAAATACCATGTTAAATTTTTTTCAAAAATCATCACAAAAAACATGTTTTTAGTACACCTCAGAGGGGGATGTTTAGTTTTTTCCTATGTTTGATCTTGTTGTCACAAATATATATTTATGTGTTTCTCGCAGCACATCATAAGTACTTTACATGATTTTCTAGAAATAATTGTGATACCTGAATGTCTGCTAGATATCCTAGGCACAGATGGTTCAGCTTGGATGCTGATTCGTGAATAAACAGTAGAAAAATAGGAATCTTTACTTGTTCCTACCAGCCAAGGTTAGTTCTTGGTGTCTTGTGATAGCATGTAATGGTACATTTTAAATAGTAGTTGCTTATTATAGATTTGTAAGGATAATAGTGGAATTGTTGCTTCTCACTATTTTAACCGTAAAGAAGCAACAAACTTATCAGGCATTGATACTTTCTGATAAACTAACACATGAATAATGGGAGTTTTGCTTCTTGTGTTTTGTCAGAATGCTATACAAACTGTAATGTAGTTTCCCACTATTGTTTTCACCTTTTAACAAATATTAAATGATACATATTAGCTACTTTGCTCTCAGTGTGCTGGTAATTATTAGAGCCTAATCTGTGATCTAATTTTCATTGAAATCTGTTTATGAGTTTGGCACCGAAATCCTGCGCCACATGTTTTGTTCAACACATGCATCAGATCCAATTTATTCAACGCATGCATACCTTGCTCTATTGATTCATTTGTGAAACCCCAAATATTAGGAAAATTCCACCAACAAATTAAGTAGTAGCTCCTAAACATCTATTTTCTGAACCATACAAATTTATCCTGTGTCAACTCCTGACATTTTTTTTTGTCCTTTCTTAGGTCCTGTGTGCAAATCCTAGGCGTTCTCCATTAAAGCACTACCCTCCAGCTACATTCCATGATTGTTTGTGACACTACTTGTGCTTTAATTAGCCATATCAATATACCGCAAACCGCTCACATTTACCTTGTGTCTTAAACAGGGCGAAGGTGGCCTCAGAGAATCCTTCAACTTTGGCATTGTGGAACTCTCTCTGACAGATGCACTATCTATTGGACCACAAATGCTTATGCGAATAGGCTTGCTGTTTATAGTAATGTAAAAATGGCTTGGGCGCATGTTCATAGATCAGGCGTGATGTTTTTTTTACCTACCTCTTGGTGGGTATGTGTCTGTACAATGACTGCGCTGATGCTGAATTATTGCTGGCAAAAAAGTATTTTTTTATTGCCCTTTCTGAGTGACATAAAATAATTTAACAAATCTTATATGGTGTCCTTGCAATGATAGAATAACGCCCTATTCCTACAGCCATGTATACAAACAACCAAATATATCTTTCTTGAACCTCGATAATTATAGTCACTTCTCAATACGAACCACTTGTTCAATATATTTGATTTCAAACGTAGATTATGACAAACTTCGTGTCGATCACGCGAGCATTGAAAGTCGATTTCCATGCCAAGCGTCTAAGGCGATATAGATATGGATTACTTTGCACAATAATAAACCGCCAGTAAATAATTTGGTCACTTATAAAAAGACGGCTTGAGAAACCTGCCATGCGAGGGTCACGGGCAAAAAAAATCGGTCCAAAGAAAAGTCAAATCGGTTGAAACAATCGGTTGAAAAAAATCGGCTTGGAAACCTTCCCGGCGGCGTGGTACGTGGCTGGTTTTCAATCGTGGCTCTCGTGCGGACGGGCGCGTGCTGGACCGACGCCTTCGGTCGCTTAAGCGCTTGAGGGAGGGCGGCTCGGTGACTGATTAATAATTAGTCCCAGGGGGGCTAATTAGTGCAGCCCTATATATATATATATATATATATATATATAGATAGATATATATATATATATAGATAAGCGCAACTGTAGCGGAGATTTAGAACCTTGTGCACTATCTATTCTTCTTCGGTGCGACAACCGACATAGTTGTAACACCCCAAATTTTACATTTTTCAAAAAATAGGTTAAATTGATTTAATTATGCAATTTGTGGGCATTTAAACTTAGGCAAATAATTTTTTTTTTGTGAAAGTAAAATCAACTATAAGGCCTAGAAACATTTTTTTGTGTAATCATGTTGGTGCATTGGAATTTTTGTATTGTGTGGTTTTGAACAAAAGCTTTGATGGTTTTCAAAGTTTCATCTTGTCACACACCTTAACTAGTCATATCCTAAGTTGCTCTCTGCTTTTATCCTTTCTTTTACCTCCTTATATTGAGCTCTTGATCCCTTATGTTTGAGTCTTCTCCAAATCCCAAAATCTATGCTATACGATCAATCATGGTACCGCTTCTCTAATCGCTTGCTCAAGTCAAACCAATCGCATGTCGTGCACCCAAGTTAATATCGATTTTGACTTTCCCTCCTTTTCTCCCTTTGGGCAACATCCTCGTAAACTCCTCCCTCTAATTCTCCTCTTGATCAAATCCACAACCCAAAACGACTACAAGCAACCGACCTTATATTTAACTCTACCTTCGCTTCGGGCCGAATCGGGTCCAAACCGTGTCTTGGCTCTTGCTATTGGTAAAAGCCCAATCATCCTCCTCTCCTTTGTGGTCCAAAATCAAGTCCAACCAGCCCTCTAACTCTTCCACTCCTCTCTCCCACGTCACCCTTGGCAACCCTCTTCATCTTGGGCAAAATATCAAGCATGACCCCTTTGCCTTCCCATCTCTTCATCTCTCATCCCTTCGCCTTCACATATACCTCCCCCCAGGCCCCCTCACGCCTTCCCCTTCATTCCCCACGTCAAGAACAGAGGAGGACACCCCTACATCTCCTCCCCCTCCCCCATGGCTGCCCCGATCAACCGCAACGCGAGAAGGAAGCCATGTCGCACCGCATCGTCGTCATCGGCCGTCGTTAACGCGTCTCATCGCTCCACAAGCCATCCACCATGGTGAGAACACTCCATCATCATCCCCATAATATTTTCAAGTTCCTTGCTGCATATGGAGTACATTAGATGATGTACGGTTGCTCCCCGGCAAAGTTTACCCGTTGTATGTGTTGCTGTCGTCACGGCTAGCGTTGCTGCTGTTGACGGAATTGGCGTTCCCCGCTGTTTTGTGGATCAAATCATCAATCCCTTTGGTGGAGTTGTGTATGACATCCTTGAACACGCCTCTATAAGTGGGTTTATCCATAGGAGTTGAGAAATAAGAGATATCTTCATCTCTGTGCCTGCTGTTCCTGCTGCCTTGGCGGATTACAGCTCTGAGTGGTTATGGCGTTCCCCACTTATCCGCTGATGAAATCATCAAGACCTTTAGCCTAGATGTTCATGACATCCCTGAACATGATCCCACAAGTCCTTTTGGCTATGTCATCCCCGATGGTCGAGATATCAAAGCCGAAGTGTTTGTTACTCCTGCTGTCCAATCAGCAAGCCCCGGTTGTTGGCAGTGGCATTCCCGTTAATCTATTGAAACCCTTGATGCATCCTTTGGCATAAATATCCTTTATATAGTTGCACATGCCCCCTGCAAAGATTCATAGCCATAGTATTAAGTATGAAAGATATATTAACCTTTTGTTGCTTCATGTCCTTGATGTCCTGCAGCCGCATTGATCTCGGTTGGCATGCGCGTTCCCATGGCATCGCTGCTTCAGTGGTCATGCCATTCAACCACAATGTATACCATAAACTCACACACCTCTATGAAAGTTTTCTTTGCCATATACAATTCAACACTTGAGTTATAAGCATCACTGTGCCACTGCTCCTACCATGCCAACAGCTATGCAATGCCTTTTTGCCATCTTGTTCCTTGGCTATCCGGTGATCCAAACATTATGTCCTTTGTGCCACAATATCCTCCATACAGCGCCTTGCAACTACACAAATTTAGTAACCTTTGGTCTTTTGTCCTAGCCTTGCACTCGGTCATCTTATACATCATTATCCACCGATGTGCATGTCCTTGATGCCTCGGCGATTCGCAACGTTCCTCACTAAACTATTGCATGAATGACTGAGCCCTCCTACATGATTGTGTGTCTTTTAGCTGCACATGATCCTACCAAGCTTCAAGACTATAAGTTCAACTATGCCTTTTCATCTATACCTTGTTCACTTGAATCCATTTGTTCCCATCTTTTCCTTCAACTCTCATATCTTTTGTGCTCCCAAGATCTTAAAACACAACCGAAAGTGTTTAATAACCTTTATATCTTATTTGATATATAATGATCGATGTAATGCTTCTAGGTTTATCTATGATGCTTGAGATGGTGGTTGCTCGAATGCTTGTGTGGTGTTTCGTGATGATAAACAGTCGGTGAGCAGTTCGTGGAAGATCAGGATCCTCAAAAGTTCTTTAAAGGCGTGAACAAGAAGAAGGATCCGAGTTTAAGGCAAGTATAGCATGAGACCTTCCTTGTTGTCCTATTCACCTTAATAATTAAATTCATTATGCATGTGTCCACCTTGATCGACGTTAAGGATTTCCTAGCTATTGTTAACTTGTACCTTGGCACCTATGGGTTTGCATTTGGGTAGTAATTTTGCTAGTGCTCTACATACACCAACTATTGTTCTTGTTTAAAGGTTAATGAAAGTATTATGATTTATGATGTTGTTGGTAATATTGAACATAGAGAGAAAGAGCTTGTGTTTTATTTATTTATGATGCTCTTAACTCTCTGTAAGGACTTATTTTGTAACTGGTCATCCGGGATATACAGTATAACTATAGGGGTCACATGGCTCTGGCTCTAGTTGATCAAAGGATCTCGTCTAACTATTTGTTGGGGTTACCGGTTAGGAGATATACAGGGGTTTGTACCTGTGGGCTACTGACATGTTAGACAAACCTTTGAAAGACTTTATATGATTTTCATTGTTTAGGGAGTCGCGAACCTACTCCTTTGAAAATCATAACCCATAGTGAAAGTGTACACCTCTGGGCAGAGTTAAAAACTGATTTATCAGCCGTGTTCGCGGTTATGAACGGCCTTAGAGTCACTCACAAAATAGATGATCACTGTTTAATATTTGTTTATGATTTATTCATGATATATTATTGTTCCTACTTGTTTATTCGTATGATTATGGGTTGTTGGGAATTCTTGATGCTAGTGCCTAAAACTATGATCAACTAAAAGCGATTTGCAGTTAAACCAGTGTCAGCCTTTGAGCCTCATAAATCCATGTTATATTTGCTGAGTTCGACGTGGACTCACCCTTGTAATTTCCCACTCAGACCAGGGAGGTTGCCAGTTTGCTAGAGATTGAAGGAGTCAGGCTTGTAATTAACCAGTCAGTGAGTCCCTGTAGAGTGGAGGCTTCATCCCAGGATCAGAGTGTCTTTCTGTTATTCGCGCTTTGAGGTTATCTTTCTATACTATGTTCGTTATATATTAAGCATTATATTTTGATATTTCCTTTAATTGTGACTATATGTGAGATTTGACTTCATGGGCTCACATATGGTGTGTATCTGGTTTTGTCCTTAAAACCGGGTATTACAACAGTATCATCTTCACCAATGCCAACCCAACAGATGACATGCTAGCCCCTCTCCTGGTGTATGCGGTGACGGGCAACAACGTCTCCCGATTTTGTTCCCCAAGAATTGGAAGGAGGAGGAGAGGATCTCGATAAGTAATAATAATCTAGAGCAAATTCATTATTAGTATTTGAACTAACTTGTACGAGTACATATCATCTAGGTCACTAACACGGTGCCGTCTCGACCACAGCCTTCCTCCCGGTCGTCGCCGCCCCGCCGTCTTTGTCATCTCGGGCCGGCGTCTTTGCTTCTCCCGGTCGGCGACACCTACGCCGTGTGCAACCGGCGGCGGGGTCCACGGCATTCACCACGGGCACTTTTAACCGAAAACCGAACCGAACCGGGCCGAACCGGGCGAAAGCGAAATGTCGGTTTTTCGGTTCGGCCGATTTTTCATTTTACGTGCTATTCGGTGTTCGGTGTCATCGTCGGTTTCTAGTGTCGGTGAACCGAATTCGAAATAACCGAAGTATTTCTCAATCACTCTCAACCATGACTCATTCCGGCCCAACAAGAGTCGGCCCACGCCCGACGGCTGACCAAAACCAAGTGAAGTGAACCCTCGGCCGGCCCCGACTCGGCGTTTCCCTCTCCCTCACGTGTTTCCCTCACGCCTCCACAGCGTAACCCCAACGGCGGCGGCCACCGAGTTCGCAGCGGGCGCGCCGGGCGCTGCGCGACGGCGGGCGTTTAGCTTGCGGCCGGCGGAGCGGAGAGTCCGGGAGTCCGGGGGCGCAAGCGGGAGGAGGGCGCGGCGGCGCGACGCGGCAGCGGCAGCGGCGGGCGGCGCGGCGGGCGAAGAAAGAAGGTGTATCGCGAAGCGGCGGCGCAAGTATCGTTGGATGGCGGCGCATCGTCGCGTGTGAAGGTGGATTTTGCATCCGCCAGCGGCGTGGTCCGCGGAAGCGATTTGGCATTCCGGTTTTCTCGGTTTTTTACCGAAAAACCGAAAAGTAAAACCGAAACCGGTGGTCGGTTTCGGAATTTACCAAACCGATCGGTTTTTCGCTCGAAACCGAACTAATTTTAACCGAACGAACCGAACCGAATTTTCGGTTTTACCGAACGCCCAGGTGACTGGCATGGCGTCCGTGCCCGCGGCGTCGGGTCACGGCCACGCCCTTACGGCGGTGTCCTCTTCGACGCCCACGTCTTCAACTTTCGCCGGGGTACCCGAGAGAACCTAAGAGGCTTCGATATTGTTTAACACCAAATAACTATGGGTCGGCCTAATGGGTTGTAACACCAGTTTTTTAGCTTTGGGTTTTAAGTCATGAAAAAAGTCTACTTTCGGTCCCTCAACTTTTGCGAAAAGTCCGATTTTGGTCCCTCAACTCTAAACCAGGACAAAGCGGGTCCCTCAACTTTTCAAACCGTGCAGATTTCGTCCCTCGGCGGGTTTGGGCGGTGGTTTCGCCACAATAACTCCGGTTTTTGCTACTGATGAAGGTGGTTTCGGTTTTTCCCTTTTCTTATTTATTTTGGCTAAATCTTTCAAAAATCATAGTAAATCATAGAAAATTCATAAAATAGAAAAATCTAATTTTGTTGGACTCCACATAAGTAGAGCTACACAATAAATATATAATATGGTATACTTTAATATAAAATTTTTGCTATGAAGGTTTTGCCTTTTTCTTTTTATTTATTTCATCTCAATATTTAAAAAATCATAATAAATTATAAAAAATCATAAAATTGAAAAACCAATTTTGCTAGACTCCACATGAACATATTTATACAATAAAGATATATCGGTGTACTATTTAATTTATTGGCCGGGATCCATCGATCGGGTTCACGGCTACCGCGTGACGTGCGCACGCCAGACAAGACAACAAACCTAGCTAACCTAACCTAGCTAAAGAGCCACAGTAACTACGCATTGTGTTATTGCGGCGCCTCATGTGGAGTCCAACAAAATTGAATTTTTATTTTATAATTTTTTCTGTAATTTACTATGATTTTTAAAGATTAAGTTTGAAATAAATAAAAATAAAAAGGCAAAACCTTCTAGCAAAAACTTTGTACTAAAGTATACCATATTATATATTCATTGCGTAGCTCTACTCATGTGGAGTCCAACAAAATTGAATTTTCTATTTTATGAATTTTTCGTGATTTACTATGATTTTTAAAACCGTTTAAATAAATAAGAAAAAAAAAAAAAACGAAACCACGGCTACTGTAGCGAAACCACCGTCCAAACCCACCGAGGGATGAAATCTGCACGGTTTTAAAAGTTGAGGGACCCATTTTGTCCGGTTTTGGAGTTGAGGGACCAAAATCGAACTTTCGTAAAAGTTGAAGGACCAAAGTAGACTTTTTCCTTAAGTCATTGGGTCGTTCCAATCAAACCTGA
Organism: Hyparrhenia diplandra; assembly: GCA_015847255.1. NCBI lineage: Eukaryota > Viridiplantae > Streptophyta > Magnoliopsida > Poales > Poaceae > Hyparrhenia > Hyparrhenia diplandra. The sequence continues at coordinate 115,117 of JADLZK010011804.1, forward strand.
ATCGCTACTTGGGCCTTTTTACTGTGACCAGAAAAGGCCCAGCCTGTGACCAGAAAAGGAAGAAGGCCGCACGTATATATAGGGAGGATCAGTTTATATTTTTTGGGAAACCGAGTTTAGCTTGTTCTTCGTTAAGAAGTCAGATAAAATATAAACTTTTTTTCCTCCCTATAAAAAGAATTTATATTTTTTGGAAACCGAGTAATAGATTAAAAAAAAAGTTTATATAGGGAGAAAAAAAAAAGATATTTTTTGGAAACCGAGTAATAGATTAAAAAAAGTTTATATAGGGAGGAAAAAAAAAGATATTTTTGGAAACCGAGTAATAGATTAAAAAAAGTTTATATAGGGAGGAAAAAAAAGTCCAAGAAACCGATCCCCTTCGTCGC